>BSBK01010157.1:800000-965628 GCA_027943335.1 Chamaecyparis obtusa | reverse complement strand
TATTTCACACAACACTCTATTAAGGCTAAGTTTCTTGTAATCAAATTCTATACTAGTGTTCATCCTATTCTTCCATAGGTCATTCTTACAACTAGATAGTAAAGAGGTATGACATACTACTCCACATATCAAATTGCTTCTCCACCTTCTCCATCACCAATTGAGTTAGGTTACCTTTTGACATACTTCTTCATAGAGCTAGCTATGAGAGCTCATTTCCATGCAAGAAGAAGATTTCCTTCATTTATGCTATTAGCTTAGTTATTTATTGGCTTATTGCTTTAGATTAAAAATTACAAGCAAGGTTAATTGGTATATTACATGTCTCCTAAACATAAGGAAATGTAGGACCCCTCCATTTTCCGCATCATGGTAAAAACACTCTGGTAAGAATTCTCATTGTCTTTTGCAATTTTCCTTAAATTTATATGTGGGCTTTACTCAGAATCATCATGGTACTTTATTTTTATGCAACAGACTAAGGAATTGAGACCCTTATAATGATTCTTCAATTATGTTTTCAGTACACTCTAGACTATATGTGTGTTTATTCTAGCAATGACATTAAGGTATTTTATCCTGATTATAATCACAAGACATTGCTATGACATTGAAATGATGAATTGGATTATTTAATTATGTATGATAGACACGTTGAAAATTATGTGATTAGTATGTGAGCTATATAGCTAGGGCAATTATGAATGTGTTCCTAATTCGAAAAGATAACATGTAGGAAAGCAAGATTTAGATTTATTGATGTTAGAATGCACATGCAGTTAAGAATTACTTTTGAATATGAGATTAAATATATATTTTCTTAGAAATGATTGTGCAATTTGGAATTGTTAGCTTAGGAGATGATGTTGCGTTATTGTGTCATGAATGGATGAATAGATAGAGGATATACTATTCAGAAGTTAATTGAATGTGACGTCGTTCTGCACATCTTGATTATGTTATTATCATTACCAGAGTTACTAATGCTTGTCTAATGAGTGCAGGTACTAACCATGGTTTTGGGGGAGTCAAGCCAACATCTGTTTGTGACACCAAGGTCGCGTCCCGATGGGATATAGGACCTTCTTGTGTTGTGATGTTCATTTCGTAATGTATGTAGGTTTGTGTGTATTTAGGGAGTAAGATGTTTTATGTAATTAAAATTGGTTAATAGATATTGTCAAGTGTGATTGTAATGTGTAGAGGTGTCAATCGACACATGTGCAATGTTTTATGTGTTGGCAATGATCCACATGGAAGGAATTCATGTCACCTTCCTAGCCTAGTATTAGGTGGCCCAACCTTCTTCATAAGCTTGGTAAGTGCACCCATGAGATGGTCCCAATTCTTGGACTTTGAATTTCGAAGTTCACCTTGTAGGGAGGTTTTAGGGGGTCAGATAGGCACCTAGAGAGATATTTTGCATGAATAAGGAAGGTCCATGGGTTATACCTATGGGTAAGGGACCCTTTTGACCATAGGACACCCTAGGAGCACCTTGGGAAGCCCTCCAAAAGTGACATGTTGTAAAGTGGCGAAAATCCTAAGTCACATAGGTACCCTTGAGTCAAAAGCTTACAATTCACTCTTTCCCACTCACCTTCTAGAGTTTTCATGGAAGACCTTGGATAGAACACCCAATAGGAACCTTCCAACTCTTCCATGGGCATGGGAGAGTGTGTAGAGGGTATTTTAGAGGGAGGTTTAGCTTTGGGCTCCCCAAGGACCCACTCTCCAACTTTGGAGACAACTAGGAGTTTGGAGAAAGTTAGAGCTTGGTTGAAGAAGAAGAGGACTCCACATTCATTATGCATTTTACTTGCAGCAAGGTTAGTGAATCCTTCTCTCCTATGCAATATGGTTTTAGAATGGAATGAATAAGAGGAGTGCTTATGCATCTTGTGGTAGTGTATGTAGTGTAGTTTTGTGGATTTCATGCTCTCTGGAGCTTGTGGATTCTTCATGTGTTTGTGTTTATTACTTGCACTTGAGTTTTGATTTTGGGTTGAGCAAGAACCCACTCACTTGTTGAAGGCTTGAGAATGAGCCTCTTATGGAAGCCATGTATGTGAAAGTTTCATTAAAGAGCCTCTCTTGTGTATATGTGAAGTTTATCTTTGTGGCTGTGTGTGTGTTGAGAGAATGCATATGTGAATGGATATGTAATGTTGTTTGTGAGTCTACCCGTTGGCTTGAACTTCCCTTGCTCGGGGGTGGTCCATGTAATGGGCCTATGGTAGGGAGGAGAGTACCATGGTTGTTTTGGGTTTCTTGTGTTTGGTTGCAGGATTTGGAGCCATGAAGTCTCCTTGAGGGAGATGCAATTTTGTGAGGAGTTGAAAATGTATCATTCTTGTATTGGAGTAACTTGAATTGTGTTGAATCCTTGAAGAGATATCTTGAGATATCCATGAGTTTTGTGAACCTTGAAATGGAGATTCACTCTTCAAATCTTGTGTTATAATATGTGTTGTTGAAATGTTATCATTTTCCTGATGAGAGTATTTTGTATGGGGTGTGAATCTTTGAAAGGAGATCTTGAGTAGTTCATAAACTTGTAAACTTGTAATGAAGATTTCATCTCCAAATCTTGTTTTAAATCAGGTGTAGTTGTTGATGAGAAAGTAGTGAATTACCTTTATTACTAAATGTTATTTGCATTGTATTCAATAAGGGCTTTTGACAAAAAAAAATAAAAATAGAGTTCTTCATAAGTTAGATCATGTAATAGGGATTATAAATGTGTCAAATTCAATGGAGAAAGCAATCTCTAAAGCACATGTTGTTCATAACAGAATAGCTTATTTTGTCATTTTGATGGTGTAAATCATTAGTTATTTATCATCAATAGAAATTAGTTTTATTAGTTCTTGAGAGTAGCTCATAATAAATTCAATTCATCACCTAAATGTAGGCATACTATCAAATTTAAATCAAATTGTCATATAAATCTCTTTGCAAAAAAAAAGGCATTCATATCAAGCTAATAGAGCATTTTGCTCTCTGGAAATTGTATGAAGGAGGAAAATATTCTCTTACCACAGAGAATATTCTCCTCCTCCTAATTAACATTATTGCTAATCATGGTTAATACACTAATCTACCTTTTAAACTGATTCTAAATGACTGATTAGAAACAAATATAAACTTTACTACAAAAGAAAACTATAAACCTCATCACCCACTTGTAGTGGACCCCACCAAGGCCTCTCCTAGGCGCAGGTGATGTACAAAAGGGAAGGTTATATAATTAATTTTCTAGTCTCATCAACCCCTACGTTGGTCTTTGGCTAAGACAATATCATCTAATAAAAGAATTATACACTTTCCTTTCATTGGCCCTTATAACTTAGCAATAAGTGATGTCAGGACATATGAAATCTTGTGAAGGCTTCTTCCATGCGTACTTGGTTGGCTGGAAAGTCTGACATGTACCCATCCCTTGAAGGGCGCACCTCCCCTTGCTTTTGTCTTGGAGGAAACCAAAGACCTTCATTTATATGTTAGTTTGATATGTTATGGAGGGGAAGGTATTATATGATTCCTAATGCATATAAATCTGTTTCCTATTCCCAAAAGTGGCGCCACTTTTTGGTGGGCTTTTCAACCCTCTTAAAAGTGCGCCCAATCATGTTAGCTGTCATGTTTCCTAGTACATGTGTCTAGGGGAGGAAGCTAGGCATAGGGTGAAGTGTGGACATGTGTAGAAGGGATAGGTTAGGAGGTAGGGAATGTTAGGAGATGGGTAGATTAGTGTTTAGTTAGGATGAATATTATTCTGCTTAGATAAATTTAAATTTTGTAAATAATTTGCATTAACAATAGGATATTGCTATGAGATTTATTTTGTATAATTTAGTTGTTAGTTTTTTTTAAGTTGATTGGAGTATTACTTAATATATTGGGTATTACTAATTAAATATATGATAATTTAATAATTAATTAATATTTGATTTAATTGGTATCATTTAGTAATTATTTATTAATTAATATATTTATTTATTATTTAATTATTATTAATTATTGAATATAATACCCAATGATATTAGAAATTTGATAATTAATTTATAATCATATTAATGAACTAGTGCACTTGGACAAGTCTCGTATAAGTTCAATCATTATATAATAAGAGGTTATAACCCATCATATTATGGATCCGAATACCACATCCTTATTATTTTGATTAATAAGATGACATTAATTTGATCGTATGGAATTTGATAACCCATATTTATAAAGACATTATCTAAAGATTATCCTTGACAACGTTCTTTTAACCCTAGAAACTTTTGTGATTTCTTAAACAATGAAAAGTACGTAAATTCAAATAACGAAACCTCCTAGCTTGTTAACCCACTTGGCATATCGTGCTTAGTCTAAGTGTAACTCTAGATTGGACTTATTGTTGATATGTTAGACACAATTATGTAATCAGTGGATTATTAAGTAAAAGAGTTTTTGGTCAGAATGGGTAGGATTGGAAGATGGTAGGTTTTTCTCTTAGATCTGATAAGTTGAGTGTTTTAGTTAATCATAGTTCTGGTTCCCTAAGATGTAATTAATATAAGAGCTATTGATACAGCTTAACCCTTGAGTTATATAGATAGGATATCTTATATCATTGGTAAACCTTAGTCAGTATATGTCATCAAAGGTAATTCATGATTTGGATAAGAACCTTATCTAGCTATTAATCAGATACAAAACATCACATTAACTAATCATTTAAAAAAAAAATTGGTGTGTTTTTAGTGTGTTTTTGATGGGCATGACACTTGGTATCAGAGCACTGGGTTCAACCCTAGGAACCTATGTGCCATTACGCTTTGCGAAGTAAGTGTCCACGTTATGGTAAAAATGTACTTTTGAGATATGGTAGATGATTAGGAAAGTAGGTGAGGATGTCAATATCCTCAACTCGAGAGGGTGCAAAAGAATGAACTAAAAAGCTCCAGTGAGGTCAAGGAGCCCTTTCAGATAACCACCTACTTAAGACCCGTAGTTTAAAAAGCTACCTGCCTAGGGTCTAGGGCTTAATAGTAAATACTGATAGTATGAAAAGAAAATCAACTAGTCATTCAAGGAGAATTTAACGGAGAAATTATTAATTATGAAGTTGAGTAATTCTTAATAATAGAATTAATTAAAATAAAATCCCAAAAGGGGTAAATACAAAACCAATACACGTGTTGCCTTGGTAGACCTGATAAAGTAAACATTAATCCGCCACTTAGCGAAGTATTATTATACATTAAGTGGACTATTAATGTAATGACATCTAATGATTAATCCGTGCCAAGTAGTTAGTTAAGCCTAATGGTGATATTAGAATAACATTACTTTCTCTACAAAGGTGTAATATGGGATTAACCTTATATATTTCTTGGTATTAAAATAAAAATTATTGAGGAAGGTAGAGTTATTTAAATGATAATACTACAAATTGCTACTAAACTAAAGTAAAATAGGGAATCGATATGTTACGAATTTAAAGATGGGCAAGTATGGTTCTATGGTTAATTATATAGTACCCATAATAAAGATACAATATGGTCTAATCAAACTATACGAGACTTCAAATATTGATAAATAGGATATTAGCTAGTGGGAGAACGTTAATGTATCCAGTTAGTCATTGGATACTATAAATTAAATTAAGAAGAATTAATTTTTTTTTCTTTGCTTACGTATCAAGAGAATCATTATTATAATCAGAGTCTAGTAACAACAAACCTATAAGCAATTATCTCATCGATAATTATTGGATTAATTGAAATACTAATAACTGAACTACCTAAGTGATGGATAACCATAGGAATCGAATAAATGACGGATTGAATATGGGACGTTACTAACCTTTAGACCCTAGTTATAACCTTATCAACTTAATAAGTAAATTAGTAACTAAACATTGTGTATAAGGGACGTTGCCATGTGGCATGATTTTCCCTCTGAATACTTGCTGATGTAAACTTTAGATAGTTGTTACCTAATAACTTGCTAACTTTTTCTCTAAGGTAATTGGCCTTTTGATAAAATTTGAAAATGTTCTCTCATCAGATGATAAATTGCTTGCACCTAGCTTATTAAGAATTGAAAATGTAAATGCATAGAGTAGACACGATTAACAAATGGTACAATGCTTCTTAATTAGAATGTTGAAATTTGTCCTTGTTTCAATTATTGATCTTAGGAGATGTAAATGTGTTGGAAGACCATGAAACTTATGCAAATTAAGTTATATTCCTTGTGTATTATGTAGTGATTGTGAATTTTCTTTTACAATGGAGAAATGAAATTTGTACGTTCAATTAAAGGACTTTGGTATGTAACTGTTGTGAGTTTCCTTTAAGCTCACTATGAAATATGGAAATGAGGAATGAGGATAAGTGTAACATTGATGTTAGAGGGTTTAAGGATATTATGATAAAAAGGTAAAGTTGTAATCATTTTATAAATATGTCTTGATTCATGTTGTGTAATCCCTCGTAAATGTGAATGAACCTGTGCCAGTGCTTGTGATGGGTGTTGTGAAGAAACCAGTGCTTGTTTTGTGTTGCATGGAGGGATGTGAGTGAGCATCACCCATGGGATATCTTCTTGTTAGGGGTATGGGGATACCATATTCCCTATTCGTTGATACTTGTCAGTATGTGTGTTACCTTTCTGAGTTATAGCTTGCGGGGTATTTTGTGTTGGGGTAGTGTTATTACCCATTCCTGGGGTAGCACGTAAGGTGTGTGTCAGGAAACACGAAGCGACCTTAGCTTCCACTACTCGAGTCTCTTGGGTAGCATGTGTAGTGTATGTCTGGCAGCACGAGGTGACATGAACCTCAACTATTTGAGAAATGGTGTAAGAGACACTATCCCCCGTTTCCCCCATGATGACTCAGTATGTGTAGGGGTGGTAGCAGCCACAAAGTTTCTTGGTTATTATGGTAGTGCGTCTGCATTATAGCGGCACGAAGCGATGTCAGCTTCCACGAACCAAGGAATGTACTCACTACTTCCCCTTTTGATGAACCCAAGTATGAGGTTCATGTGTGTTTATCCTTTATCCCCACAGTTGAGCATTGTATCAGTATCTGATGTGAGACTCTATTGGATAGATTGGGCAGTACATTGATGATTCATAGCTTCACTTGTATTCGTTGAGATCCAGCACGAGGCGGGAAGTGTATGCCCTGCTGTGATGTATTCCGTACTGCACATGTTCCGACATGATGCATGAGGTACGATGCCACGCCCACTGATGTTCTGACACAGTGATAGGTGATGATGCCGTGTTGCTGATGGTAGCGAGCCGAGCTCGAGGACACGATGCCACGTACATGAGTACGTGAAGGCGCAGTATATGTATGTTATGTATTCCTACTTGATGCAGAGCGATTGGGAGATGCTTGCATGCTTGTAGAGGGGCGCCCATGGATGCTCAGTCGTTGGACGTGGAAGTGCGTATGGGTTGACCCTAGCCATGTATACCTCTGGCTATAGTGATGACCCTGGAGGTATCACTTTTTGGAGTGTGTCCTATGCGTGTCATATCGGCAAGGAACATTACCATATGATATATTATCAGCATATGTTTTTTATTATTGTTTATGACATGTGGGATGCCACATGAAGGGCTATTGTGACAGCCAGATGATGTTCCCTTCTTCCTCGTTGGTGACTATTTATGGTCACACAGTGATGTGTTGTGCATTTTTCATGATGATTTTTGGTTGTTTGTGCGGACCAACAATTTGTTATCTTTGCTTGTGAAGGTTTAGCCACAATTGTTGGGAATTCTTGATGCTATGATTTATTGTTGCGGAAATTTATTTTATATTATTGTTGAATTTGGAGACTTATTTTACTTTCTTTTATGACTTTGGTGGCTAAACTATTTTTCTTGCTGTTATTCGAATGTTGGTCCTATGTAGTAATGTGATTCCCTCACCAAGGATACAGATGGTAGACTTGGTGAGTGTATGCGAGGAAGCAGACATAAGGGAACCCTTGAGTATGAGACATGTGAAGCTGTTATGCAGCTAGTATTCACTACCACCTAGGAGTGGTGATTATTCCTTGGAGGAATTGTTATATGCATCATTGGATTACAGATATCAGATTTTGAGACAGATGAGATCATGGTATATACCCGGAGGACTGGACTATGTCCGCTCCTGAGCCTTTTGTTGTAATGTGTACTCCTGGTGATGTGGATTACAGTGTGATTGTGTGGATTTGCATCTACTCATGGTTAGAGAGATGTCATATAAAATTAAGAAGTGGCATGAATAATTGTATTTTCAGTACCATGTGTGGTAATCATGATGTCATTGTGTTAATGAATCTTTGGTAATATTAAACTTTTCCTTGGTAAAAAGGGCATGATTGTGAGAATGCTAGAGCCTGCCATAATATCTATGTGATTAATCTCACTAATGTTGTCATATGTCATTGTATGGTAGAAGTTTTTGTGGAAATTTTGATTGAAATTGTAGGAAATTTCTAAAAAACACATGAAAGATGCTAACAAGATATAGTCAAATTGTTATTGAATGTTAATATAAAGTTCAAGTGCATCATCTATTCTGGCATTAAAACTTGTTTAAGTTGTGTTCTTATGTACTTTCTTGTGGAAATTAGAAGAGCACTAGAAAATAATTTAATTAATTATTGTTACAAGATGGTTGCAACTAACCTTTGCGTGACAAACATGGTTATATTGTTGGGACGAGGAAAAAGCATAGTTGTCCCTAGAGGCTAACATGCAGGAAGTTAGGACTGTGGATCAAGCTGAGTTACTAGAGGGTGATAGCACAACCTTGCGACTTCCAGGAGTAAGTCGAGACCTAGGGGGGGAGGGTGTAGGACCCCTCCATTTTCCGCATCATGGTAAAAACACTCTGGTAAGAATTCTCATTGTCTTTTGCAATTTTCCTTAAATTTATATGTGGGCTTTACTCAGAATCATCATGGTACTTTATTTTTATGCAACAGACTAAGGAATTGAGACCCTTATAATGATTCTTCAATTATGTTTTCAGTACACTCTAGACTATATGTGTGTTTATTCTAGCAATGACATTAAGGTATTTTATCCTGATTATAATCACAAGACATTGCTATGACATTGAAATGATGAATTGGATTATTTAATTATGTATGATAGACACGTTGAAAATTATGTGATTAGTATGTGAGCTATATAGCTAGGGCAATTATGAATGTGTTCCTAATTCGAAAAGATAACATGTAGGAAAGCAAGATTTAGATTTATTGATGTTAGAATGCACATGCAGTTAAGAATTACTTTTGAATATGAGATTAAATATATATTTTCTTAGAAATGATTGTGCAATTTGGAATTGTTAGCTTAGGAGATGATGTTGCGTTATTGTGTCATGAATGGATGAATAGATAGAGGATATACTATTCAGAAGTTAATTGAATGTGACGTCGTTCTGCACATCTTGATTATGTTATTATCATTACCAGAGTTACTAATGCTTGTCTAATGAGTGCAGGTACTAACCATGGTTTTGGGGGAGTCAAGCCAACATCTGTTTGTGACACCAAGGTCGCGTCCCGATGGGATATAGGACCTTCTTGTGTTGTGATGTTCATTTCGTAATGTATGTAGGTTTGTGTGTATTTAGGGAGTAAGATGTTTTATGTAATTAAAATTGGTTAATAGATATTGTCAAGTGTGATTGTAATGTGTAGAGGTGTCAATCGACACATGTGCAATGTTTTATGTGTTGGCAATGATCCACATGGAAGGAATTCATGTCACCTTCCTAGCCTAGTATTAGGTGGCCCAACCTTCTTCATAAGCTTGGTAAGTGCACCCATGAGATGGTCCCAATTCTTGGACTTTGAATTTCGAAGTTCACCTTGTAGGGAGGTTTTAGGGGGTCAGATAGGCACCTAGAGAGATATTTTGCATGAATAAGGAAGGTCCATGGGTTATACCTATGGGTAAGGGACCCTTTTGACCATAGGACACCCTAGGAGCACCTTGGGAAGCCCTCCAAAAGTGACATGTTGTAAAGTGGCGAAAATCCTAAGTCACATAGGTACCCTTGAGTCAAAAGCTTACAATTCACTCTTTCCCACTCACCTTCTAGAGTTTTCATGGAAGACCTTGGATAGAACACCCAATAGGAACCTTCCAACTCTTCCATGGGCATGGGAGAGTGTGTAGAGGGTATTTTAGAGGGAGGTTTAGCTTTGGGCTCCCCAAGGACCCACTCTCCAACTTTGGAGACAACTAGGAGTTTGGAGAAAGTTAGAGCTTGGTTGAAGAAGAAGAGGACTCCACATTCATTATGCATTTTACTTGCAGCAAGGTTAGTGAATCCTTCTCTCCTATGCAATATGGTTTTAGAATGGAATGAATAAGAGGAGTGCTTATGCATCTTGTGGTAGTGTATGTAGTGTAGTTTTGTGGATTTCATGCTCTCTGGAGCTTGTGGATTCTTCATGTGTTTGTGTTTATTACTTGCACTTGAGTTTTGATTTTGGGTTGAGCAAGAACCCACTCACTTGTTGAAGGCTTGAGAATGAGCCTCTTATGGAAGCCATGTATGTGAAAGTTTCATTAAAGAGCCTCTCTTGTGTATATGTGAAGTTTATCTTTGTGGCTGTGTGTGTGTTGAGAGAATGCATATGTGAATGGATATGTAATGTTGTTTGTGAGTCTACCCGTTGGCTTGAACTTCCCTTGCTCGGGGGTGGTCCATGTAATGGGCCTATGGTAGGGAGGAGAGTACCATGGTTGTTTTGGGTTTCTTGTGTTTGGTTGCAGGATTTGGAGCCATGAAGTCTCCTTGAGGGAGATGCAATTTTGTGAGGAGTTGAAAATGTATCATTCTTGTATTGGAGTAACTTGAATTGTGTTGAATCCTTGAAGAGATATCTTGAGATATCCATGAGTTTTGTGAACCTTGAAATGGAGATTCACTCTTCAAATCTTGTGTTATAATATGTGTTGTTGAAATGTTATCATTTTCCTGATGAGAGTATTTTGTATGGGGTGTGAATCTTTGAAAGGAGATCTTGAGTAGTTCATAAACTTGTAAACTTGTAATGAAGATTTCATCTCCAAATCTTGTTTTAAATCAGGTGTAGTTGTTGATGAGAAAGTAGTGAATTACCTTTATTACTAAATGTTATTTGCATTGTATTCAATAAGGGCTTTTGACAAAAAAAAATAAAAATAGAGTTCTTCATAAGTTAGATCATGTAATAGGGATTATAAATGTGTCAAATTCAATGGAGAAAGCAATCTCTAAAGCACATGTTGTTCATAACAGAATAGCTTATTTTGTCATTTTGATGGTGTAAATCATTAGTTATTTATCATCAATAGAAATTAGTTTTATTAGTTCTTGAGAGTAGCTCATAATAAATTCAATTCATCACCTAAATGTAGGCATACTATCAAATTTAAATCAAATTGTCATATAAATCTCTTTGCAAAAAAAAAGGCATTCATATCAAGCTAATAGAGCATTTTGCTCTCTGGAAATTGTATGAAGGAGGAAAATATTCTCTTACCACAGAGAATATTCTCCTCCTCCTAATTAACATTATTGCTAATCATGGTTAATACACTAATCTACCTTTTAAACTGATTCTAAATGACTGATTAGAAACAAATATAAACTTTACTACAAAAGAAAACTATAAACCTCATCACCCACTTGTAGTGGACCCCACCAAGGCCTCTCCTAGGCGCAGGTGATGTACAAAAGGGAAGGTTATATAATTAATTTTCTAGTCTCATCAACCCCTACGTTGGTCTTTGGCTAAGACAATATCATCTAATAAAAGAATTATACACTTTCCTTTCATTGGCCCTTATAACTTAGCAATAAGTGATGTCAGGACATATGAAATCTTGTGAAGGCTTCTTCCATGCGTACTTGGTTGGCTGGAAAGTCTGACATGTACCCATCCCTTGAAGGGCGCACCTCCCCTTGCTTTTGTCTTGGAGGAAACCAAAGACCTTCATTTATATGTTAGTTTGATATGTTATGGAGGGGAAGGTATTATATGATTCCTAATGCATATAAATCTGTTTCCTATTCCCAAAAGTGGCGCCACTTTTTGGTGGGCTTTTCAACCCTCTTAAAAAGTGCGCCCAATCATGTTAGCTGTCATGTTTCCTAGTACATGTGTCTAGGGGAGGAAGCTAGGCATAGGGTGAAGTGTGGACATGTGTAGAAGGGATAGGTTAGGAGGTAGGGAATGTTAGGAGATGGGTAGATTAGTGTTTAGTTAGGATGAATATTATTCTGCTTAGATAAATTTAAATTTTGTAAATAATTTGCATTAACAATAGGATATTGCTATGAGATTTATTTTGTATAATTTAGTTGTTAGTTTTTTTTAAGTTGATTGGAGTATTACTTAATATATTGGGTATTACTAATTAAATATATGATAATTTAATAATTAATTAATATTTGATTTAATTGGTATCATTTAGTAATTATTTATTAATTAATATATTTATTTATTATTTAATTATTATTAATTATTGAATATAATACCCAATGATATTAGAAATTTGATAATTAATTTATAATCATATTAATGAACTAGTGCACTTGGACAAGTCTCGTATAAGTTCAATCATTATATAATAAGAGGTTATAACCCATCATATTATGGATCCGAATACCACATCCTTATTATTTTGATTAATAAGATGACATTAATTTGATCGTATGGAATTTGATAACCCATATTTATAAAGACATTATCTAAAGATTATCCTTGACAACGTTCTTTTAACCCTAGAAACTTTTGTGATTTCTTAAACAATGAAAAGTACGTAAATTCAAATAACGAAACCTCCTAGCTTGTTAACCCACTTGGCATATCGTGCTTAGTCTAAGTGTAACTCTAGATTGGACTTATTGTTGATATGTTAGACACAATTATGTAATCAGTGGATTATTAAGTAAAAGAGTTTTTGGTCAGAATGGGTAGGATTGGAAGATGGTAGGTTTTTCTCTTAGATCTGATAAGTTGAGTGTTTTAGTTAATCATAGTTCTGGTTCCCTAAGATGTAATTAATATAAGAGCTATTGATACAGCTTAACCCTTGAGTTATATAGATAGGATATCTTATATCATTGGTAAACCTTAGTCAGTATATGTCATCAAAGGTAATTCATGATTTGGATAAGAACCTTATCTAGCTATTAATCAGATACAAAACATCACATTAACTAATCATTTAAAAAAAAAATTGGTGTGTTTTTAGTGTGTTTTTGATGGGCATGACACTTGGTATCAGAGCACTGGGTTCAACCCTAGGAACCTATGTGCCATTACGCTTTGCGAAGTAAGTGTCCACGTTATGGTAAAAATGTACTTTTGAGATATGGTAGATGATTAGGAAAGTAGGTGAGGATGTCAATATCCTCAACTCGAGAGGGTGCAAAAGAATGAACTAAAAAGCTCCAGTGAGGTCAAGGAGCCCTTTCAGATAACCACCTACTTAAGACCCGTAGTTTAAAAAGCTACCTGCCTAGGGTCTAGGGCTTAATAGTAAATACTGATAGTATGAAAAGAAAATCAACTAGTCATTCAAGGAGAATTTAACGGAGAAATTATTAATTATGAAGTTGAGTAATTCTTAATAATAGAATTAATTAAAATAAAATCCCAAAAGGGGTAAATACAAAACCAATACACGTGTTGCCTTGGTAGACCTGATAAAGTAAACATTAATCCGCCACTTAGCGAAGTATTATTATACATTAAGTGGACTATTAATGTAATGACATCTAATGATTAATCCGTGCCAAGTAGTTAGTTAAGCCTAATGGTGATATTAGAATAACATTACTTTCTCTACAAAGGTGTAATATGGGATTAACCTTATATATTTCTTGGTATTAAAATAAAAATTATTGAGGAAGGTAGAGTTATTTAAATGATAATACTACAAATTGCTACTAAACTAAAGTAAAATAGGGAATCGATATGTTACGAATTTAAAGATGGGCAAGTATGGTTCTATGGTTAATTATATAGTACCCATAATAAAGATACAATATGGTCTAATCAAACTATACGAGACTTCAAATATTGATAAATAGGATATTAGCTAGTGGGAGAACGTTAATGTATCCAGTTAGTCATTGGATACTATAAATTAAATTAAGAAGAATTAATTTTTTTTTCTTTGCTTACGTATCAAGAGAATCATTATTATAATCAGAGTCTAGTAACAACAAACCTATAAGCAATTATCTCATCGATAATTATTGGATTAATTGAAATACTAATAACTGAACTACCTAAGTGATGGATAACCATAGGAATCGAATAAATGACGGATTGAATATGGGACGTTACTAACCTTTAGACCCTAGTTATAACCTTATCAACTTAATAAGTAAATTAGTAACTAAACATTGTGTATAAGGGACGTTGCCATGTGGCATGATTTTCCCTCTGAATACTTGCTGATGTAAACTTTAGATAGTTGTTACCTAATAACTTGCTAACTTTTTCTCTAAGGTAATTGGCATTTTGATAAAATTTGAAAATGTTCTCTCATCAGATGATAAATTGCTTGCACCTAGCTTATTAAGAATTGAAAATGTAAATGCATAGAGTAGACACGATTAACAAATGGTACAATGCTTCTTAATTAGAATGTTGAAATTTGTCCTTGTTTCAATTATTGATCTTAGGAGATGTAAATGTGTTGGAAGACCATGAAACTTATGCAAATTAAGTTATATTCCTTGTGTATTATGTAGTGATTGTGAATTTTCTTTTACAATGGAGAAATGAAATTTGTACGTTCAATTAAAGGACTTTGGTATGTAACTGTTGTGAGTTTCCTTTAAGCTCACTATGAAATATGGAAATGAGGAATGAGGATAAGTGTAACATTGATGTTAGAGGGTTTAAGGATATTATGATAAAAAGGTAAAGTTGTAATCATTTTATAAATATGTCTTGATTCATGTTGTGTAATCCCTCGTAAATGTGAATGAACCTGTGCCAGTGCTTGTGATGGGTGTTGTGAAGAAACCAGTGCTTGTTTTGTGTTGCATGGAGGGATGTGAGTGAGCATCACCCATGGGATATCTGCTTGTTAGGGGTATGGGGATACCATATTCCCTATTCGTTGATACTTGTCAGTATGTGTGTTACCTTTCTGAGTTATAGCTTGCGGGGTATTTTGTGTTGGGGTAGTGTTATTACCCGTTCCTGGGGTAGCACGTAAGGTGTGTGTCAGGCAACACGAAGCGACCTTAGCTTCCACTACTCGAGTCTCTTGGGTAGCATGTGTAGTGTATGTCTGGCAGCACGAGGTGACATGAACCTCAACTATTTGAGAAATGGTGTAAGAGACACTATCCCCCGTTTCCCCCATGATGACTCAGTATGTGTAGGGGTGGTAGCAGCCACAAAGTTTCTTGGTTATTATGGTAGTGCGTCTGCATTATAGCGGCACGAAGCGATGTCAGCTTCCACGAACCAAGGAATGTACTCACTACTTCCCCTTTTGATGAACCCAAGTATGAGGTTCATGTGTGTTTATCCTTTATCCCCACAGTTGAGCATTGTATCAGTATCTGATGTGAGACTCTATTGGATAGATTGGGCAGTACATTGATGATTCATAGCTTCACTTGTATTCGTTGAGATCCAGCACGAGGCGGGAAGTGTATGCCCTGCTGTGATGTATTCCGTACTGCACATGTTCCGACATGATGCATGAGGTACGATGCCACGCCCACTGATGTTCTGACACAGTGATAGGTGATGATGCCGTGTTGCTGATGGTAGCGAGCCGAGCTCGAGGACACGATGCCACGTACATGAGTACGTGAAGGCGCAGTATATGTATGTTATGTATTCCTACTTGATGCAGAGCGATTGGGAGATGCTTGCATGCTTGTAGAGGGGCGCCCATGGATGCTCAGTCGTTGGACGTGGAAGTGCGTATGGGTTGACCCTAGCCATGTATACCTCTGGCTATAGTGATGACCCTGGAGGTATCACTTTTTGGAGTGTGTCCTATGCGTGTCATATCGGCAAGGAACATTACCATATGATATATTATCAGCATATGTTTTTTATTATTGTTTATGACATGTGGGACGCCACATGAAGGGCTATTGTGACAGCCAGATGATGTTCCCTTCTTCCTCGTTGGTGACTATTTATGGTCACACAGTGATGTGTTGTGCATTTTTCATGATGATTTTTGGTTGTTTGTGCGGACCAACAATTTGTTATCTTTGCTTGTGAAGGTTTAGCCACAATTGTTGGGAATTCTTGATGCTATGATTTATTGTTGCGGAAATTTATTTTATATTATTGTTGAATTTGGAGACTTATTTTACTTTCTTTTATGACTTTGGTGGCTAAACTATTTTTCTTGCTGTTATTCGAATGTTGGTCCTATGTAGTAATGTGATTCCCTCACCAAGGATACAGATGGTAGACTTGGTGAGTGTATGCGAGGAAGCAGACATAAGGGAACCCTTGAGTATGAGACATGTGAAGCTGTTATGCAGCTAGTATTCACTACCACCTAGGAGTGGTGATTATTCCTTGGAGGAATTGTTATATGCATCATTGGATTACAGATATCAGATTTTGAGACAGATGAGATCATGGTATATACCCGGAGGACTGGACTATGTCCGCTCCTGAGCCTTTTGTTGTAATGTGTACTCCTGGTGATGTGGATTACAGTGTGATTGTGTGGATTTGCATCTACTCATGGTTAGAGAGATGTCATATAAAATTAAGAAGTGGCATGAATAATTGTATTTTCAGTACCATGTGTGGTAATCATGATGTCATTGTGTTAATGAATCTTTGGTAATATTAAACTTTTCCTTGGTAAAAAGGGCATGATTGTGAGAATGCTAGAGCCTGCCAAAATATCTATGTGATTAATCTCACTAATGTTGTCATATGTCATTGTATGGTAGAAGTTTTTGTGGAAATTTTGATTGAAATTGTAGGAAATTTCTAAAAAACACATGAAAGATGCTAACAAGATATAGTCAAATTGTTATTGAATGTTAATATAAAGTTCAAGTGCATCATCTATTCTGGCATTAAAACTTGTTTAAGTTGTGTTCTTATGTACTTTCTTGTGGAAATTAGAAGAGCACTAGAAAATAATTTAATTAATTATTGTTACAAGATGGTTGCAACTAACCTTTGCGTGACAAACATGGTTATATTGTTGGGACGAGGAAAAAGCATAGTTGTCCCTAGAGGCTAACATGCAGGAAGTTAGGACTGTGGATCAAGCTGAGTTACTAGAGGGTGATAGCACAACCTTGCGACTTCCAGGAGTAAGTCGAGACCTAGGGGGGGAGGGTGTAGGACCCCTCCATTTTCCGCATCATGGTAAAAACACTCTGGTAAGAATTCTCATTGTCTTTTGCAATTTTCCTTAAATTTATATGTGGGCTTTACTCAGAATCATCATGGTACTTTATTTTTATGCAACAGACTAAGGAATTGAGACCCTTATAATGATTCTTCAATTATGTTTTCAGTACACTCTAGACTATATGTGTGTTTATTCTAGCAATGACATTAAGGTATTTTATCCTGATTATAATCACAAGACATTGCTATGACATTGAAATGATGAATTGGATTATTTAATTATGTATGATAGACACGTTGAAAATTATGTGATTAGTATGTGAGCTATATAGCTAGGGAAATTATGAATGTGTTCCTAATTCGAAAAGATAACATGTAGGAAAGCAAGATTTAGATTTATTGATGTTAGAATGCACATGCAGTTAAGAATTACTTTTGAATATGAGATTAAATATATATTTTCTTAGAAATGATTGTGCAATTTGGAATTGTTAGCTTAGGAGATGATGTTGCGTTATTGTGTCATGAATGGATGAATAGATAGAGGATATACTATTCAGAAGTTAATTGAATGTGACGTCGTTCTGCACATCTTGATTATGTTATTATCATTACCAGAGTTACTAATGCTTGTCTAATGAGTGCAGGTACTAACCATGGTTTTGGGGGAGTCAAGCCAACATCTGTTTGTGACACCAAGGTCGCGTCCCGATGGGATATAGGACCTTCTTGTGTTGTGATGTTCATTTCGTAATGTATGTAGGTTTGTGTGTATTTAGGGAGTAAGATGTTTTATGTAATTAAAATTGGTTAATAGATATTGTCAAGTGTGATTGTAATGTGTAGAGGTGTCAATCGACACATGTGCAATGTTTTATGTGTTGGCAATGATCCACATGGAAGGAATTCATGTCACCTTCCTAGCCTAGTATTAGGTGGCCCAACCTTCTTCATAAGCTTGGTAAGTGCACCCATGAGATGGTCCCAATTCTTGGACTTTGAATTTCGAAGTTCACCTTGTAGGGAGGTTTTAGGGGGTCAGATAGGCACCTAGAGAGATATTTTGCATGAATAAGGAAGGTCCATGGGTTATACCTATGGGTAAGGGACCCTTTTGACCATAGGACACCCTAGGAGCACCTTGGGAAGCCCTCCAAAAGTGACATGTTGTAAAGTGGCGAAAATCCTAAGTCACATAGGTACCCTTGAGTCAAAAGCTTACAATTCACTCTTTCCCACTCACCTTCTAGAGTTTTCATGGAAGACCTTGGATAGAACACCCAATAGGAACCTTCCAACTCTTCCATGGGCATGGGAGAGTGTGTAGAGGGTATTTTAGAGGGAGGTTTAGCTTTGGGCTCCCCAAGGACCCACTCTCCAACTTTGGAGACAACTAGGAGTTTGGAGAAAGTTAGAGCTTGGTTGAAGAAGAAGAGGACTCCACATTCATTATGCATTTTACTTGCAGCAAGGTTAGTGAATCCTTCTCTCCTATGCAATATGGTTTTAGAATGGAATGAATAAGAGGAGTGCTTATGCATCTTGTGGTAGTGTATGTAGTGTAGTTTTGTGGATTTCATGCTCTCTGGAGCTTGTGGATTCTTCATGTGTTTGTGTTTATTACTTGCACTTGAGTTTTGATTTTGGGTTGAGCAAGAACCCACTCACTTGTTGAAGGCTTGAGAATGAGCCTCTTATGGAAGCCATGTATGTGAAAGTTTCATTAAAGAGCCTCTCTTGTGTATATGTGAAGTTTATCTTTGTGGCTGTGTGTGTGTTGAGAGAATGCATATGTGAATGGATATGTAATGTTGTTTGTGAGTCTACCCGTTGGCTTGAACTTCCCTTGCTCGGGGGTGGTCCATGTAATGGGCCTATGGTAGGGAGGAGAGTACCATGGTTGTTTTGGGTTTCTTGTGTTTGGTTGCAGGATTTGGAGCCATGAAGTCTCCTTGAGGGAGATGCAATTTTGTGAGGAGTTGAAAATGTATCATTCTTGTATTGGAGTAACTTGAATTGTGTTGAATCCTTGAAGAGATATCTTGAGATATCCATGAGTTTTGTGAACCTTGAAATGGAGATTCACTCTTCAAATCTTGTGTTATAATATGTGTTGTTGAAATGTTATCATTTTCCTGATGAGAGTATTTTGTATGGGGTGTGAATCTTTGAAAGGAGATCTTGAGTAGTTCATAAACTTGTAAACTTGTAATGAAGATTTCATCTCCAAATCTTGTTTTAAATCAGGTGTAGTTGTTGATGAGAAAGTAGTGAATTACCTTTATTACTAAATGTTATTTGCATTGTATTCAATAAGGGCTTTTGACAAAAAAAAATAAAAATAGAGTTCTTCATAAGTTAGATCATGTAATAGGGATTATAAATGTGTCAAATTCAATGGAGAAAGCAATCTCTAAAGCACATGTTGTTCATAACAGAATAGCTTATTTTGTCATTTTGATGGTGTAAATCATTAGTTATTTATCATCAATAGAAATTAGTTTTATTAGTTCTTGAGAGTAGCTCATAATAAATTCAATTCATCACCTAAATGTAGGCATACTATCAAATTTAAATCAAATTGTCATATAAATCTCTTTGCAAAAAAAAAGGCATTCATATCAAGCTAATAGAGCATTTTGCTCTCTGGAAATTGTATGAAGGAGGAAAATATTCTCTTACCACAGAGAATATTCTCCTCCTCCTAATTAACATTATTGCTAATCATGGTTAATACACTAATCTACCTTTTAAACTGATTCTAAATGACTGATTAGAAACAAATATAAACTTTACTACAAAAGAAAACTATAAACCTCATCACCCACTTGTAGTGGACCCCACCAAGGCCTCTCCTAGGCGCAGGTGATGTACAAAAGGGAAGGTTATATAATTAATTTTCTAGTCTCATCAACCCCTACGTTGGTCTTTGGCTAAGACAATATCATCTAATAAAAGAATTATACACTTTCCTTTCATTGGCCCTTATAACTTAGCAATAAGTGATGTCAGGACATATGAAATCTTGTGAAGGCTTCTTCCATGCGTACTTGGTTGGCTGGAAAGTCTGACATGTACCCATCCCTTGAAGGGCGCACCTCCCCTTGCTTTTGTCTTGGAGGAAACCAAAGACCTTCATTTATATGTTAGTTTGATATGTTATGGAGGGGAAGGTATTATATGATTCCTAATGCATATAAATCTGTTTCCTATTCCCAAAAGTGGCGCCACTTTTTGGTGGGCTTTTCAACCCTCTTAAAAAGTGCGCCCAATCATGTTAGCTGTCATGTTTCCTAGTACATGTGTCTAGGGGAGGAAGCTAGGCATAGGGTGAAGTGTGGACATGTGTAGAAGGGATAGGTTAGGAGGTAGGGAATGTTAGGAGATGGGTAGATTAGTGTTTAGTTAGGATGAATATTATTCTGCTTAGATAAATTTAAATTTTGTAAATAATTTGCATTAACAATAGGATATTGCTATGAGATTTATTTTGTATAATTTAGTTGTTAGTTTTTTTTAAGTTGATTGGAGTATTACTTAATATATTGGGTATTACTAATTAAATATATGATAATTTAATAATTAATTAATATTTGATTTAATTGGTATCATTTAGTAATTATTTATTAACTAATATATTTATTTATTATTTAATTATTATTAATTATTGAATATAATACCCAATGATATTAGAAATTTGATAATTAATTTATAATCATATTAATGAACTAGTGCACTTGGACAAGTCTCGTATAAGTTCAATCATTATATAATAAGAGGTTATAACCCATCATATTATGGATCCAAATACCACATCCTTATTATTTTGATTAATAAGACGACATTAATTTGATCGTATGGAATTTGATAACCCATATTTATAAAGACATTATCTAAAGATTATCCTTGACAACGTTCTTTTAACCCTAGAAACTTTTGTGATTTCTTAAACAATGAAAAGTACGTAAATTCAAATAACGAAACCTCCTAGCTTGTTAACCCACTTGGCATATCGTGCTTAGTCTAAGTGTAACTCTAGATTGGACTTATTGTTGATATGTTAGACACAATTATGTAATCAGTGGATTATTAAGTAAAAGAGTTTTTGGTCAGAATGGGTAGGATTGGAAGATGGTAGGTTTTTCTCTTAGATCTGATAAGTTGAGTGTTTTAGTTAATCATAGTTCTGGTTCCCTAAGATGTAATTAATATAAGAGCTATTGATACAGCTTAACCCTTGAGTTATATAGATAGGATATCTTATATCATTGGTAAACCTTAGTCAGTATATGTCATCAAAGGTAATTCATGATTTGGATAAGAACCTTGTCTAGCTATTAATCAGATACAAAACATCACATTAACTAATCATTTAAAAAAAAAATTGGTGTGTTTTTAGTGTGTTTTTGATGGGCATGACAGGAAACTAACATAAATTATTCCTGGAAGTAATAGGTATATTAGTTGCATTAAAATGAGGGACATCTCACTCAAGATCAGGATACAAGGTGATCTTCACTACCTTCACCAGCATGGGAATATCCTCTTCCCCTTTTGCCCATCACTTTTCCATTTGTAGTGATCTTTCTTAAAATATAGGGATTTTGTCCCCTCTTCCCATAGGTATGCCCTCTTATTTGTGCACTTTGGTTTCTAGAGAAGTTTCCACAGAGAAGGGGGTTCTAGACAACTGCCTTATTGTAATGACTTGATGAGAAAAAATATTTCTTCTCAAATAGTCTTAACATCACAAAAGAAACTTAAGATGGAGAGCAGGCATGACAATGTCTAGCCCTTTCCAGTTTGTATGTGGTGATATGAATCTGAATTATATCTGATTGAATCCTTATTAGGGAGAAGGGAGGATAATGCAATTGTGAGGTAAATTGCACCTCTAATATCTATTGAAATCGCAGGAAACATAATGTGTGTTCTATGTGCTATAATTATGTCACACTTCTATGAATCATTACATGCAAGGAAACTCAAGAAGGAGCCCTCACAAATCGATCCATAGCTCCCTAGGCATGGAGTGCAAGGGTTTTTAAGAATGCTCTCAGCTAGAGCTATTAAGCCTATAACCTTGTTAGTAAACCATGCAATGGGAGATTCAATGAAGACAAGGGCAAGAATGCCAATATCCCCAAGAATCAAATGAATGCAATGCAATACAAGCTAATCTATGAGAATGAAAGATGCAAGCTATTACAAAGCCTCCTAGTTAAGCTATGTGATTTAATCTATAGCATAAAGGAAACTAAGCTAAGTATGAAGCTATGAAAATGAAGCTACTATGCAAGAAATGAAACTATGATAACATGTAGATGCAAAAGCCAAGAATGCTCCAAATCTTCAAAAGCTCCAAAGTGACCCAGAAAACCTACAACATAACATTAGCATAAAAAGTTGGGGATCTAGTATGAAGAAGAGAGCTCTCTTTTTAAAGGAAATGAGAAGGAATGGACCATGGAGATTAAGAGGCAAAAGATTTAATCAATGGTGGAGCATCAAAGAGGAGCAATCCATGTGCACAAGTATCCTCCAATGAGAAAATAGGAGTTGACTTTTTTGTCCATATAAGACAAAAAGTGTTTTTCTTCTTTTTATAAAATAAGAATAATGCTTTATTTGTGCAACTTAGGATAAGAGGAAAAAAGGGGGGGCTTTTTATTTATTAAAAGGGGAGGAAATATCCCTTTTAAATAAAAACTTAGGATAAAATGGTTAGCCCATAGAAAATAATCGAATAAATGATAGAACTAGGATTTGATCAAGAATAAGCAATTTATGATTTAGCAAAAGGGGCTAATAGTCTAGATGACCATTTTTAGGTGTATACATGTTCCACACATTCAATGCAGTTTCTAATTAATACCAAAAAATTTACACAAAACCCTTCAAATTTCTCATACCTGATAAAAAGCTTTGGGATCATAACTTTTTTCATTTAAGATTATTAATAGGTTCATTTGTAATTACTTATCTCTAACTGATGAGAAATGTAGAATAGTCCTAACACAGTTGTCATTTAGGATTATCTAGAAAACATTCTCCATGAGTGGAACAAATTAACAAAACAATGCTCTATGAGAGAAGAAAATAGAGAACTTCCAATTTTATCAAGCTAGTTGGGAAACCAAATTCTTTAGATATAGAACTACTAACATAATTATCTGTGAGATCCATGCAAAAGAGAACAACAATCAATATCTATAAAGTAAATCCATCACACCTATTTGATCATTTCTTTAAACCCAGACAATAAAATTATGAAGAAATAACATTTCTCAATTAAAAGTCCCACAAAGAGTGACATATTGGCAATCTCAGGTGGATGCATTCAATTTTGATTTAGGCTTGGATATGGTCTACAACAACTATTAACAAGATGAAATTATTCTATTGTCTCCATAGTCTATACCCATAAACTCATCATATACCCTATGCAACACTAACAAATAGTTAGAGCTTATTTTAATATGGAAGTTAAATTTACCCAACATTTATTCCATATTGATCTTGTAGGGAGATTATGCTTTGTTATGACCCGGTCAAGGAAACTAAAGTTGGGTAAGATAAACTCCTAGAAAAATGACTACAAAAAATAAGCATTCTTGTTCAGGTAAGAACATCCACAATAAATTTTTGGAAGACTACAAACAAATATCCACTTAAGTTCCAATCTCTTTTACATAATTTCTATAAAAGTATCTTCAATTTTTTACTATCAAAGCAAAAGGAAAGTGTTAGAGATTAAAAATTTGAGACCAAATAATTGAATTTAAATGCATATAAAAGAAATGGAATTGACAGTATTTTCATTCTTGTCTCTAACTTCAACCTCAATGTGTCTAGGTTGGAATAAGAAAACATATTAAAAGGGCATGCACACTATTTAAAGAAATTGAAGGGTCACTGTGAAGTTTTCCATAAAATTCTAAAAAAAACTAAGCATAGTAGAGGCCTAGATTTTCAAAGTCCACAATCCACAACCAACAAAATTGAAAAATATTACCAATTTCACAAGTGACTAGTCAAACAATACACAACATAAGAGTTGTAACAGGAACACAAGAAGTAGGGTAATGCAATTAAAAATGATTTTAAACATTAAAATTTAAATTAAATTAATGACCAACAAATACTAGGAAAACCCTACAATATAGAGAAGCAATACACAAAAATAAATCATATAGAAATGGAAAATTGCATTGTGCCTTTGAATAAACAAATCCACAAGGTCTACAAAAATTAACAATATCAACCTCTATTGTGACAGAACATCACGAGACTAGTACATTTGACCTTATTATCAGCAGCAAAAAAAAAACCCCCTTAGTGGTTGAAGATGAAAGACTAAATTTGTGTATTGGAGTCTCATGCTCTTCATTTTCAATTTTGCAATATACCTTACCCAAATGTTGTTGGAATTTCAACTCACTAATGCAAATCATAACTGTTCAATTGTCATCTATTTCACACAATACTCTATTAAGGCTAAGTTGCTTGTAATCAAATTTCTATACTAGTGTTCATCCTATTCTTCCACATGTCATTCTTACAACTAGATAGTAAAGAGGTATGACATACTGCTCCACATCTCAAATTGCTTCTCCACCTTCTCCATCACCAATTGAGGTAGGTTACCTTTTGGCATACTTCTTCATAGAGCTAGCTATGAGAGCTCATTGCCATGCAAGAAGAAGATTTCCTTCATTTATGCTATTAGCTTAGTTATTTATTGGCTTATTGCTTTAGATTAAAAATTACAAGCAAGGTTAATTGGTATATTACACATCATATGTTATTTCCATCTTTCTTTACTCTAGATTTTATTGTGCTTAGTCTAAGTGTTGATAAGATTACATTATAAGAAACTGAGTGTTGATATTAAAAGGGCATACATACCACTAACAACAATTACCCTCACATCATTTCTTCTCATTGCCTCATCATACTTTTCCCCAAGTGCACCAAGGACTGCAAAGAAACAAGATAAACAAATCACAAGCATATAGCTATGTTAGAATAGTTACTAAAATGGTCATAAATTATGTTCCTATAGTAAAAGAATACATGGGGATAAGTCTATTTAAGGTCTCTTGATTCATGGTAACTCATATACAAAGACATAATGCTTACTTATAGTTATTTTCTTTACAGGCAGAAGGAAATTTTGATTCTCATATTCAAAAATTCAAACTATTAAGGATTACATACAGCACATCCAAACACAACCAAGAGAAAGGTGCCAACACTTATCGCCAAAACTAGGAATAACTCCAAGAGAAAGCTCTGGCAACCCAAGTTGTGCTTTTGACATTGAAATACAAGCATGACAAGACTTCACAAACATAATGAATTGGAAACTTAAGACAAATCATGTAATGCAATGAACCTTTGGAAATATAAAATAAGAAACTGAGTGTGGATATCAAAAGGGCATACATACCAGTAACAACAATTGCCCTCACATCATTTCTTCTCATTGCCTCATCATACTTTTCCCCAAGTGCACCAAGGACTGCGAAGAAACAAGATAAACAAATCACAAGCATATCTTTAAAGTTTGACCTTCACTTGGTTTCGAGAAAAGTTTAATATTCTCTACTTAACAAGGCCAACCACGTGAAGGTGGAAGCTCATTTGGCCCCTCCCCCCCCCCCCCCTAACATCACTCTAAATTCCCCATTAACATCTAATAACATTCATTCATTCATTCATCCATCCATTTTTGAAATATAACATTCAATCATTATAATCACATGATAACATTCATTAACACATAAAATTCATTAACACACAACATTCATGAATAATTCATTAACACATCATTCATCAACATTACTAGTACAAAATCACATCCATTAAGACAACGTTCTTTCATTAGCAAAAAATGTTAATTATATTGATCATTTCTTTTTGGGTTTCTTGTTTTTTTTTTTTAATGTAATTTCTAAGAGGAAGATCAATGTCCTCATCATTCCCCTCCTCTACTGATTCTAATTCCAATGCATGTCTCCTCCTCGTCTATTTAGGAACATGAGGTCGCTGCACCAAAGGGGGGTCCATTGCAATAACAACTACGTCATGAGTTAAATTCACACCATTTTATATTAGTGAATTACAAGTATTTAATTAAGTAAAAGAACTATAAATCAAAAAATTAATTTAAAAGAACAAAACATAGATTTTCTTTACCTGAATGTGCCACATGATCTACATGGTGATCAGTCTGAACATCCTCCAGCACTCATTCAGTATGACATTCTGTATCTTCTAAAATATACACAAAAAAGGTTACACCAAGCTCAATTTAAGATATTAAATTGTATTAATAATTACATAATTAATTTTAAATAGCAAATGAATACCTCCATCAACACTATGATGCACATCAGGGGCTTCATCATGTGGCATAGGATCTGTGTTTCGATTAAGAGGCTGCATTGCAATGTCATGCACATTATTATCAAATAGATTGTTGCTCAAGTATTCAATTTCTAATATATTTTTTGGCATATTTACCTATTCAAATGATGCAGGAGACTCTTGGGTTGGGCCACTGGAAGCTTGGCATAGGCGTTCAGCCATGGCTTGATAGCCTTCCTTGAAGGCAATTTTTTTGTGTTCTGTCGTGGCCTCTAAATTAAATTCAGAGCCCTGCATTTTTTGATTAAACAAAATTATTTGCATTTTATAAATAATTTTTCACTGTAATTCATTTACTGGTACTTACAATTCATGCTTTAACTTTGGAATATCCACCAGAGCCAAGTCTGTGCTACCCAATCTTTTGTAGCCTAGCCTTTGTTGCCTTCAACGTGTCTTGCAACCTATGAAAAGTTTGAAATATGTTAGATGATATAGATATAAAGATCACTAATTAGTGCATTATTACATTGTACTAGTAGTTAATATTATTGCATACCTTCTTCTCTCATTTGCTAGTGTAATTCCTCTTTGAACATCCCCTTTCTCCTTTGCATCCAAAATTAACTCATTCCAATCCCTCACTGGAATAAAGGGAGGATGCTCATACTTTGGGTTCTAGACAAGACTCTTCCTATATGATTCCCTCACAGTCTTTAGATGTTTGGCAGCTTCTTCTTTAAAATTTTCTTCTCCTCAAAAATATTACTACCAAACTCATGCTCTAAATCTGTAATGAGTTAATCTTTTAATTTTTTGTCTTGCAAGTTCCACCTTTTAAGAAAAAACACAAAATTGTTAGATAGAAAAATTAATTAAAGTTGTGTACCTTGAATATAGTAAAAGAAAAGACCCAAATGAAAGGAAAAATACTGTACCAATTAATGATATGAAAAAAAATAGTGGGATAAGGTTAGTTCACTTATGATGTTCCACCTTGTACGTATGGTGGGCCTGAATATCTTCAGTGTGAGGTCATAAAGCGTCTTATAAAATGAATCGTTTCCTGCAAAAAATGTCATGGGATAATCAATCCAAAACTTGTTATGAATAATTAAATGCATATTACAATATAAAACATAATAATTTTAAAGTACCTAGAAGCTTAGGACAATTTAAAGGCATCAATTCATTATCATCAATCAACAATGACGTCTACATAACTCCCGTGCTAGAAACACTGGTAGATCCAGGAAATGATGGTGAATTATCACCAATACATGTACTCTAATTTGTATCTAGCATCACATGGTGCCACCAATGTATCTCCTACACCACAAAATTAATCCACTATGAGATGCACCCAAGATTAAAGTACAAATTATCAAATCATAATTAACACAAAACCAAATATAGAAAAACAAGGATTTATCAGGCATAGACCATAAAGGCATCAATTTTTGCATGCCCCTTATTGCTGACATTGCACTCGACAATCTTGGATGGATGTTTGTCAACCTCCTAGGAGGAGTCACTTGCACTTGATGACCTAAACAATACATTGTTAGCAAAGATATTCTGAAATAATAAAAGTAAGAGTTAACTTAAGAAGTTTTTGAATGTTCCAAAGAAAAAATTCCTTGTAACTTGTCAACTAAAGGATTATTTTACTTGAGGCGGCCGAAACTCTGCTAGTATCGGCCTCACCGTATTGTCCTTGACTAGGTACTAGAGTTTCCAAAAAATCTTGTAACAAGAACACATATTACATATTTTACTTCACAACATAAAAGAGTATAAAATATAAACCTTCATTGAACTTTTTTTATAACTAAAGATTAATTACTGCTTACTTCATAACGACGTGCTTGCACCATCAATTCAAATTGCCTCTTCAGCATCTCCTCGGTTGGATTTGCTTCATCCAAAATTCTCATAATTTCTAAATTGATTTTTTTTAGTTTTTTCCTCAACATAATTGTTACATTAGGCATTTTGCGATATCGTCATTAGAAGGGGTAGCTATTGCCTCTGTTGCTACAGGTGCTTTTCCCGTATCCTAAACATCAAATTGTGATAGGAATATCAGTAAAACTATCATAAAAACTCCAAAACCCTAAATAAAATAACGTAATAATATAACATTTTTCAACTATCTAATTTGTACAATTTCAATAAGGTTTACCATTGCTGAAGAATGGGTGGGAGGAGCATCCTTGTGGCCTCTATCATGTGGGGGATCCATATCATCCTGTGACAAAGATTAAATATAAAAACTTCAGTGAACTGAAAGCAATACACTTAGCAAAAAAACTTATTAATAAAATGGTATATAGTACTTACCACCTTCATGATAGTAACTTTGTTTGTATTTATGCAATTTAAATGGTAATCTATTAGCAGTTCTTCCCCTGCACTTATTGATTTTATCGCACATACAAAAACTTGATTCCCCTCACGCACCTCAAATATGCAATTGGGTTTCTTATTAGTTGAGGAAGGTCACGTACTATTTATAAAACCCGCAATATTACCTGTTGCTTAATTTTGGTCTCCAATCAATGTACATTGTAAATCTTTTAATTTGATCATTTTTTTCCATTGTACATATAATTTGCTGATAGTGCATACCTATGCATACTTTTTTTATATTGAACAATCTGCATCTAATCATTGTAATTGTAACACGAACCGACATACTTGAACAATTCAACAACTTTTTTGTAACATACCTTTATCCCATCCATGGAAAATAGGCCCAAACAATGTAATGAGGATGGAGCTATGCGATATATCCTCTCATTAACACAAAAATCAATGTTAATTGGAGGTAGCTCATTGGGTACCCATTCTTTCTCAATATGTGTGTATCAAAAGGGAACCTTGATGTCGCATTTGGTCTCATCATAATAAGAACATGACCCCCCTTTAGCAAGGAAAAATTGCATGCGGTTATCAAAAAAAATTTTAATCTTTTAACCTCTAGTTGATCTCCTCATTTTAGTCGTACTACATGTAGAACTTTCATCTAACATTCCTTCATTTCCCTCATTCAATGTAGATAGATCTAACAAGTACCTATTTGGTGGGTCCTACAATCCATCAAATGAGATATTGTCACGTCCCCACTTCAAATAGAATTTTGATAATATTTAAATAATATATATAGAATAATCAAGTCGTGACCATACGTACGGTTCTTCTTTGTCTATACATGGGAGATATAAAATGTACTACGTTGAAAGTGATTATATAATTATATGTCTATATGGTTCTTCTTTGTCTATATATACATTATATGATTATATAATATGTCTATTTATAACATACGTGCTCAGTGATAAACAAGAAGAATATAAGAAAAGTATGTCTATTTATTGACTTATACCTGCTAATCCATGTCACTATGCACGATCCACACCAAAGGGGTTAAATTTCTTGCATATGTTAATCATTTATCGTAAGTTAGCTAAAAATTACATGATATGTATGCTACAAATAACTTAGAAGACAACATGAACAATATGCAACATCGTAAACATGAACAAATTTACCTTATATATGGAATGCAAGATCGTCAACAGAAGGGGTGACGATGTCTATAGTCAATTGCTTGTTTGCAAAAAGGGTGATAATCAAACACAACATATACATGTATCAGCAGTAATTAATTGAGCATCATAAGCAAAACATTGGTAATTATAAATCACATATGTTGTAATCATTATAATTGAACACAATAAATATGTAATCATTACAATTGAAATCAGTAAATCAATATTAAACATATATACTAATCAATATGAATATATATATATATAAATAATTAAATCACATATATACCTTGTACATTTCAATCATGTCATTGATCATCTTCTTCATCCATCTCATCATCATCATCATCATCATCATCATCATCATCATCATCACTATCATCATCGCCATCATCACCATCATCATCACCATCATCACCATCACCATCATCACCATCATCATCATCATCACCATCATCATCATTATCATCATCATCACCATCATCTTGATCTTCATCATCTTCTTCTTCATCATCTTCAATATCTTCTTCTTCCATAACATTATACTTTATCAGCCTTCCTCTTGGATTGTGTCTAACAACAAATGACCAACCCTGTTTATGTGGAACCTCTAAGTAAAACACTTGCTCACATTGGCTTGGAATAACATAGGGTTCATCTCCAACTGGTTCAAACAACTTTGTATTAATCATTGTAAATCCATTATCATATTGAATAACAGTTCTATCGGGATCATTTTGATTCAGTCGTAGCCTATACCATTTGACGACAAATAGAACTAATTTGAAGGAGTTAAAGTCACACTTAATTATATCATCCAAGATTCCATAGTATCAATTTTGAGATTTTTGAGGATGTATGTCATTTCTAGATGATATATTAGTGACCTCAAAAACTACAGTTATCCTAGAATCACAAGTTTTCTTCATGTCATCCAACTTTTTTATGCGAAATTTGTGGCCATGATAGTACATAGCTTTGTGGTGCTTGACCTGAAATTTTTCAAGTGTGTGAAAATTATTTGCATCATGAGTTGATATGAAACATACAATTCATGATCATTAATAAATTTGTACGTACCTCTCTACCTCTTAAACCATATGCTAGATCAATTACCATTGGCGTAATATTGGAATCTCTATTATGATAGGCTTCTCTAACTAATGAAGCAACACCTTCCCATGTTAATGAGCAACCATTTTGTTGACATCGTTCAATCCATACCGTCATCCTATCAAGATTGTTCGCAATATACAAATGTATTGCATCCCACTCTCGACCAACTGTATAAAAAAATACACCAATTATAAATAATTTATATTGAAGATTTATAAGAATTAATTAACTACAATAACATCTTATATTTACCTCTCACTTTCCTCAATCTACCTTTGCCCATCAAGTACTCCCCTTCAAATTTGTTAATGGTGTTGGGATCTCAAATACGATCTACATCGATCTTTGCTACAAACTTAGGAAGATATTCACTAATATACACCATGGTCTGGTATACCATATATCCCTCCACCATAGAACCTTCAGGATGTGCTCTCTATCAAACTAATTTTTTCAAAAATTTCAAGTGTTTCTCAACCATCCATATTGACCTAGTTGGTACAGGTCCACACAATTCAATCTCCTCAACTTGATGTATGAGGTGTTGGACTACAACTGATTTGGAATCTGATTGAAGAATATGTGATTAAAGATCATTGAGGAGTTGTTGATTAGATATGTAATATGATTAAATCAGTATTATGTTGTCATTGATGTCAACTAGTTTGATAGCACTTATCTTGTAAGTTACTATACCGAGACATCTGAAGAAAGGTGAAAGAGATGAAGAACAGAGAAATCTACATGGGGAAAGATGTACATGATAGATGAGGATAAGGAACACATTGAGTAACTTGTTGATGAGTCTATGACTAGATGATATTGACTTTATTATGTTGCATTCATCTATGATGAAGTATAGAGCTAAAAGACACAAAGCAATGTTGTCGGTAAATGAAGCATTTCTAGTATACACCGATGGAGTGTAGTATATACCGATCGAAGTATTAACCGAGCAGTGTTCACCGATGCATTTCTTTGATAACCGAATAGAACTAAATGAACTAAATGATTAGTTTAGCTAATAGGATTGATGAGTTGTAAAGTACCTCGATTTCAGTGATAACAGATAATGTTTGTTATGAAGATCAACGGCTAACAAAATTAAAGGAAGATCTAATGAAGAAGATTGAAATGTGTTATTGACACATCAACCAAGAAAGTTTGAAGTGGCAAAATCTATGAATGTGGTTAAGCGGAAAAATTTGACAGAGGAGAAGAAAATGATTTACTCATCTATATAAGAGAATAGAATTTCATTATGGAATGATGCCGAAAGAAGTAGAAACTATAGGAATATCACGTGAACAAGGTTTTCATGCTTTTTGATCATACTGGTTAAGTAAGAACCGAGCTACAGAACAATTATCGAGCCACAAAGAGCAATTACCGATGGACAGTAAGTTGATACAGTATTGAATCTGAAGTGAAATATTGATCAGAAGGATTTGTATGGACTGAATATTGATTTGTAATCTGCAATTGAAGTTGTATTAAAGTAGATCATTTACTGTTACATATTTAACCATTGTATATAGTCAAAATCTCTTAACTGAGTGGACTCTGAAAGTCTTATGATGTATCATTCATAGAATGAACATTGTTATCCTGTCAACCCCATAGTGAATGTTGGTTGGACAATAACTTCTAGTCTATAATCCTCTAACAAGGTCACACCTGACAGTGTGTTTGTAAACCTTTAATAGGGTTGGGTCTTAACTGACCTCACTTCAAAAGAGTGAATAATTTTGGGTTACCGGTTCCAGGTGGTTTTTCCCTTTACAGGGTTTCCACGTTAAATCTCTTGTGTTATGTGTTGATTGTGATATTTGTTTGTTGTCATACTTTACATGTTACATGTTAGATTTGATCGGTAACTGTTATAGTATTAGACTGGTAATCAGTAAAAGCACAGATAGTGAAAGTAATTATTGTTTACCGAGGAGTAGAAATAGAAGAAGTTGTTTTGAATTATACATTTTGTTTTGGGAAACTGGATAACTAATTCACCCCCCTCTCATTTATTCTAACAATTGGTATCAAAGCTATGGTTGCTTAGAATAGAGTTTTAAGGACTTAAGCACAAAGGTCTCAAGATGTATAAGAGAGAAGTACCGAAGCTAAACAAAGAGAACTTCGCAGTATGGCAAAGCGGGATGAAGCTGTACATATCTGGAATTAGGAATTCTGCATTAGATCTGATGGTGAATGGCTACATACAACCGCCCACTAGTCCCTTAACTCTTGATCAACTGAAGGATAGGCATGAACACAATATCACTATGATGGAACTTATTGCTACCTATACTGATGCCGAATTTGAAGACATCAAGGGTTGTGATACTGCTAAGAAGATGTGGGACAAGTTAAATCCGATATACAGTGGAGATCTGAATGTTAAAAGAGCCCGAACTGAAAGCCAAAGAGGTAGATTTGATGATATGAGAATGACAGAAGGTGAGAACATTGTACAATACTCAAATAGACTAAAAGAGGTGGTACATGCTATTAAAGCATCTGATGGAGTAATTGATGATGAAACAGTGATAAGCAAGATTCTCAAAAATTTGCTGCTAGTTTATGCAATCAGGATCTCTGCAATTCATGAAACAAGAGCTACATCCAACCTTACTCTTGACACTCTGATTGGTAAACTTACAACCTTTGAATTAAACAACTTTGATAATAGTGTTGTTCCTTTAGTTGAATCCATTTTCATGTCTTCTTTGAAGATTGGAAAGTCTAGCAAGAATAATAAGAATTATGATAGTGATAGTAATACCGATGATGAACTTGATGAGCTTAAAGCTCTTATGGCTAGAAGATTGCCCAAAGGAAAAGGAAGGTATAGAGGTAAGCTACCTTTGGCATGTTTTAACTGTAAAGAAGTTGGTCACATCACTGCTAGATGTCCTCAGAAGAAAGATGATGATAGATCTAAAGACTGATCTGAAGGAAGCTATGTGAGAAGAGTCAACAGAGGTACCAACACAACAACAAAGACAACCGAGATGATAAAGGCAAAAAGGTATGTTACATAGCCAAAGATATTGAAACTGAATCTAATTATGATGATGACATAGAAGTTGTATTTGTTGCAATGAAAGATGACTTAGAGAAAGAAGAGAAACATAAAGAGACAGCACTGATCTCTAAAGTAAGCAGAAATGATACATGGATCATAGACAGTGGCTATACACATCATATGACCAGTGATGTAGAGAAGTTTGATCATCTTGTTGAATATAATGGAGGATCTGTGAGAATGGGAAATGATGCACCTTGTATGGTAAGTGGTAAAGGTTCACTGATGATCAATGACAGAATACAATGTGAAAATGCATACTGGGTAGATGGATTGAACTATAATCTATTAAGTGTGGCTCAGCTGAACAATTCAAGCCACTGACTAGCTTTTGAGAGCAAAAAGGTGAAGATTTATGATGATGATGGAAGACTTGTCAGAACTGGTACACAATCCAAAGGTAATCTATTCTATCTTGATATGGATCAATCTTCTTGTTTGTTAATAAAGGATGAAGATGCTTGGTTGTGGCACAAAATGTTATGCCATGTGAACTTTGACAACATGATCAAGATTAGTAAAAAGAGAAGAGTTAGAGGATTGTCTAACTTGACAAAATCTGAACATGCCATGTCCCATGAATGTCAGAAAGGTAAGATGACTAAGTCTAGTTTTAAAAGTAAAGACTACTCAACAAAGGAGATACTTGAGTTGGTTCATACTGACCTATGTGGTCCTATGAGAACTTAGAGCTATTCTGGTGATAGATATTTTATTCTTTTTCTTTATGACTATACTAAACTGATGACTGTTATGTTCCTGAAAGAGAAATCTGAAGCCTTTAAAATGTTTAAGTGGTATAAAGCTAAGGTAGAGAAATAGACTGGAAAATAAATAAAATGCTTAAGATCTGATAGAGGAGGTGAATTTATCTTTGACGAATTTACTAATTTCTATAATGAGCATGGAATTAAAAGATAGGTCTTTGCACCAAGGACACCTCAGCAAAATGGCATTGCTAAAAGAAAGAACAGGTCTATAATTGACTATGTTAGAACATTGATGATACAGAAGAATGTTTCTCAGACATATTGGAGGGAAGTTGTCAGTACAGTTGTGTATGTTCTTAACGGAGTACAACTGAAGAAGGACACCAATTGAACACATTATGAGCTATGGTTTGGACACAAACCTACTGTAAGTTATTTCATGATTTTTGGAAGTAAATGCTTTATTTTGAAAGATGAAATAAATGGCAAATTTGATTCTAAAGGAGATGAAGGGATATTTCTGGGATATTCCTCTACAAGTAAAGCATATAAATGTTTGAATAAGGTTACAAATAAGATAGTTAAAAGTACTAATGTTCGTGTTGATGAGTTTGATGACAAGAACATAGAGGAAAGTACAAAGGAACCGGAAGACTATGGTAGATTCACTTACATTGGACATCCAGAGTATCTACCGATGCTGCCAGCTGTGACAATCGGTCAGCAGGGAAACAATACAGGACAACAGGCAACACAAATTGATGAACAAGATGGAGCTACCGAGCAAGGAAATGATGCTGAGTAGGATGAGAAAGAAAGGGGAAATCAATTTCTAGCTAGTTTTGTCAGAAGACATCATCCTGAGACACAAAGCATTGGAGACAAACATGCTGGAATGCAAACTAGAAGCAAAACAAGACAAGGTATATGTTTAGTTTGTGAATTTGAACCTAAAAATGTGAAAGTTGCATTGAGAATGAAGAATGGGTTAATGCAATGAAGGAGGAAATAGAGCAAATAGAGAAGAACAAAACCTGGTCCTTAGTACCCCAACCTAAAGATAACAATTTTATCGGTACTAAGTGGATATTCAGGAATAAATTGAATGAAAATGGTGAAGTCGCAAGAAATAAAGCTAGATTGGTATGCAAGGGATATGCACAGGAAGAAGGCATTGACTATGGTGAAACATTTGCACCTATTGCTAGATTGGAAGGAGTTAGAATGCTACTTGCATATGTTGCACACAAAAAATTCAAAGTCTATCAAATGGATGTGAAGTCAGCATTTTTGAATGGTATACTTGAAGAAGAGGTCTACATCAAACAACCTAGAAGATTTGTTGATCCCGACAATAAAGACATGGTATGTAGATTACATAAATCTTTATATGGCTTGAAGCAAGCACCTAGAGCATGGTATGAAAGACTACATACTTGTTAAGTATTGGATTTGTTAGAACAAGTGAAAATAGCATTCTGTATATGAAAGGTGATACTGATGATACTATTATCATTGCTAAAATATTTGTTGATGATATTATTTTTGGAGGCTCAGATCTTGTATGCAAGACATTTGTTGATGAAATGCAAAAGGAATTTGAAATGTCTATGTTTGGAGAGATTAAGTTATTTCTTGGACTACAAGTGATTCAGCAGAGTGATGGAATATTCATCACACAATCTAAATACATAAAGGAAGTACTGAAGACATTTGGCATGGAAGATGCTAAACCTATGGGAACACCGATGGCTATTGGATGCAAATTGACAAAGGAAGATGAAACTACAGAGGTAAACTAGACACTACCGATCCATGATTGGTAAGTTAATGTACGTAGTTCACAATAGACCAGATATAGCACATGCTATGGGTATTGTTGCAAGATTTTTTGCTAATCCTAGAGAATCACACATGATAGCTACAAAAAGGATCTTAAGATACCTGAAGAAAATAGAGAATTATGGATTATGGTATCCTAAGGAAGGGAAGTTTGAACTGAAAGTTTACACTAATGTTGATTGGGCTGGAAATGTGGATGATAGAAAAAGCACCACCGGAGGAGCATTTTTCTTTGGTGAAAGACTTGTAACCTGGACAAGTGAAAAGCAAGCTTGTATTTCTCAGTCTACAGCTGAAGCAGAGTATGTTGTTGTTGCTACTAACTATTCAAACATTGCATATATCAAGCAAGTGTTGGAAGGGATGAATGAGGTAATCACTGACCCGGTGATTATATATTGTGAAAACACTAGTGCTATTAATATTTCAAAGAATCCTATGATGCACTCTAAGACAAAGCATATATCTATTAAGTATCATTACTTAAGAGAACAAGTGCAAGAGAAGCAAGTGAAGTTATAATTTTTCACATCTAAAGAACAACTTACAAATATTTTTACAAAGCCTCTACTGAAGGACACATTTGAATACTTGAGGACTAGACTTGGGGTTTGTCCCATGTCTATCAGTCACTAAGGTGATCTGGTTGTTGCATCAACCTACTTTTATTAGAAGATCATTCATGTTGATGCAGCATAGTTCACACTTTGAATCATGTTCAAGGTTGTGATTAAGTTTGGAGAACTTGAACCGATTAGAATATCAGTACACTGAGATACAGAGGAGGACAGAATTGTTTGATTATTTGTTTCTTTGGCATTGTTGTCAAAGGGAGAGATAAATAATATGAAAAGGGACAAGCACCAATGAAAATTATCTAAGGAAGAGACAATCTGAATGAGACAAAGTGTTGAAGATCAGTTACAGAGAATAGAAGCAGGAACAGGAGAACTGAAAAGATCACAACTACAGAATAGTAAAGTTGTATTATCTAATGTTGTTTAGTAACGTAGTGATTAAACATATTAAGTCTATTTCAACTTACAGCATTTTGTTCACAAAGTTGTAGAATATATGTTTGGTATGTGTATGGTACATTTCATATTACTTGAGTTGCCATCAATGCCAAAGGGAGATATTGTTGGACTACAACTGATTTGGAATCTGATTGAAGAATCTATGATTAAAGATCACTAAGGAGTTGTTGATTAGATATGTAATATGATTAAATCAGTATTATGTTTTCATTGATGTCAACTAGTTTGACAGCACTTATCTTGTAAGTTACTATACCGAGACATCTAAAGAAAGGTGAAAGAGATGAAGAACAGAGAAATCTACATGGGAAAAGATGTACATGACAAATGAGGATAAGGAACACATTGAGTAACTTGTTGATGAGTCTATGACTAGATGATATTGACTTTATTATGTTGCATTCATCTATGATGAAGTATAGAGCTGAAAGACACAAAGCAGTGTTGTCGGTAAATGAAGCATTTTTAGTATACACCGACGGAGTGTAGTATATACCGATCGAAGTATTAACCGAGCAGTGTTCACCGACGCATTTCTTTGTTAACCGAGCGAAACAGAATGAACTAAATGATTAGTTTAGCCAATAGGATTGATGAGTTGTAAAGTACCTCGATTTCAGTGATAACAGATAATGTTTGTTATGAAGATCAACGGCTAACAAAATTAAAGGAAGATCTAACGAAGAAGATTGAAATGTGTTATTGACACATCAACCAAGAAAGTTTGAAGCGGCAAAATCTATGAATGTGGTTAAGCGGAAAAATTTGATGGAGGAGAAGAAAATGATTTACTCGTCTATATAAGAGAATAGAATTTTATTATGGAATGATGTCGAAAGAAGTAGAAACTGCAGGAATATCATGTGAACAAGGTTTTCATGCATTCTGATCATACTGGTTAAGTAAGAACCGAGCTGCAAAACAATTACCGAGCTACAAAGAGCAATTACCGACGGATAGTAAGTTGATACAGTATTGAATATGAAGTGAAATTTTGATCAGAAGGATTTGTATGGACTAAATATTGATCTGTAATCTGGAATTGAAGTTGTATTAAAGTAGATCATTTACTGTTACATATTTAACCATTGTATACAGTCAAAATCTCTTAACTGAGTGGACTTTGAAAGTCTTATGATGTATCATTCATAGAATGAACATTGTTATCCTGTCAACCCCATAGTGAATGCTGGTTGGATGATAACTTCTAGTCTAAAATCCTCTAACAAGGTCACACCTGACAGTGTGTTTGTAAACCTTTAATAGGGTTGGGTCTTAACCGACCTCACTTCAGAAGAGTGAACAATTTTGGGTTGCCGATCCCAGGTGGTTTTTCCCTTTACAGGGTTTCCATGTTAAATCTCTTGTGTTATGTGTTGATTGTGATATTTGTTTGTTATCATACTTTACATGTTACATGTTAGATTTGATAGGTAATTGTTATAGTATTAGACTGGTAATCGGTAAAAGTACAAACAGTGAAAGTAATTATTGTTTACCGAGGAGCAGAAATAGAAGAAGTTGTTTTAAATTATACATTTTGTTTTGGGACACTGGATAACTGATTCACCCCCCTTTCAGTTATTCTAACATGAGGTAGTGTTCTTGTGCATTGAAAAAAGTTGAAGGTAGACACTTTTGCATTTCACACATAAGAAGAGAAATTTTTCTCTTCCAATATTTTATATCTTCTTTATTGATTTCTTTTGATGACAACCACCTCATGTATTTTCCAAGATCATATATAACTTGTTTGACACTGTTGGCGAAGTGGTACGGGAGAGATAGAGGTAGAACGTATTGCAATATTTGTAAAATGATATTATCAATATTTTATAAAAGAATGCAATGAAAACTACATGCAGTATACAAATATATAGTTAATACAAAATAACATGAATTACCTTAATACATGTATGTCAATTGTGTGTTTTCATCCCTGGCCCAAATTCACTTTTCTTTGGTATGAGATCATTTGTGTTCACAGTATATCCTGTGGGAAATCATATTTTTTTTATGACTTCTTCTATAGCATTGCTCTGTTGCTCTGACAATAACCAACTAAGGGCACTTGTATCAATCTGGTCTCTATTGTTATTTGATCGAATGAGATTTTTCATTGTATGGTTTGATTCTTCAATGTCACTACAAATTTTGACAATTTTGTCTTTGTCATGCCTTTCATCCAAGATTTTTCATAATGTCTCTATTACATTCTTTCCAATATGCATAGGATCAAACAAATGCATGATTGGGAGTTGCTTATAGTATGAAAACCTACTAAGTTGCATAGGATAACTTTTTAGTCCTTTTGGAAGTTGGTCATTAATGCCTTGGTGACCTTCATGAGCATCAATTACATCATCAGTAAACAAAACACAATATCAAAATATAAATTTCAAACAAAAACCATCAGATGGAATGACATTACCTCGACGATTTATTTTATTGTATGCCAACTTCCATAGGCGAGTGTCATTCTCCATGGCTTTGATGTAGTCTCTTCTTTCCCATTGAAAAGATGTTTTTCAGTAATTCGGTACTTATGATTTTTGTGGAGAAAGTGTCTATTCTCATCAAACACCTACTTTCCCAAACTTTTTGAATGGCGAGATTTCATCTTTGGACCACAAACTTGACATGCAAATTTTCCCTTTGTCTGAAGACCTACAAGATCGTGTATAATTGGATTAAATATGTTAACTTTGTGTTAGCACTATAACATACCAAAAAAGAGGTGTTAAGAAGAGAACATGCCACAAAAATGTGTTAGCCCAGGGGCATCATGTATTGTCCATACAAGCATTGCATAGAATTAAAATTGTCTTTGTCCTATTGGTCTAGAGATGTCATACATAGTGACCCCATTCCATAACACCATCAACTCGTCGATAAGGGGCTCAATATATACATTGATATCTTTAACTTGGTCCTTACCTAGTTGAATGAACAAAAATATTACATAATTATTATGACCACTTTGATGAATTATTTATAATAAATTAATTTAGATGACTGTTAAATGAAAAAATACATGGAACAATCAGTGCCAACATTATGTGCTCCCTTTTTATGGACATCCAAGAAGGAATGTTATTGTTGATAACAAAAATAGGCCACACCGAGTAAGTAGATCTCATCTCTCCAAATGGATTAACACCATCCGCTGCCAATGAAAGTTTGAGATTACGAGGTTCTTCTTTAAAGTGTGATCATTTTTCCTCTATTTCCTTAAATGTTGAGCCATCCGCAATCATTCACATAATGTCATCTCAACTTCTATTGCGTGCATGGTAATCCATAAATTGTGCCAAGCTATTGCACCTGAATAATCATTCCAGACGTGGAATAATGGGAATAAACTGAAGAACCTTGTGAGGCACCTTTTTTGTTATTCAATTTGATCGATATCTACTAATATGACAAACAGGGCATTCTGTTGCAAATTCATGTTGTTTATGATATATAATATGATCATTCGGACATGCATGTATTGTTTAATGCTCCATTCCAATATCTTTCATAATGGAAGATAATTTTCGGTACGAGCGAGGTAAAATGTTTGATGGTGGTAACAAACACTCACCTATCAACCTATGACCAAAAATATAATTTGTTAATTTAAAGAATATTAATTGCTACATGATTCACCCAATGTTAATTGTAAGGGAATTATGACTAAAATAATGAAAAAATATGACATACCTTAACATACGTGTCATTGCTACATTGGATAAACCTTTCATAACCTTCAAGTTCACCAACAACAATGCAGCGGCAAGAAGAGTTGTTTGGGAGCCTTCATATAGGGGCTCATGTGCCTTCTCAAGTATAGGTACATCAAGGTCTGTGTCAACATCATCATCATCATCATCATCACTTGATCATCATGATCATCTTGATCATCATGATCATCTTGATCATCATGATCATCTTGATCATCGTGATCTTCTTCATCATCGTGGTCTTCTTCCATGGGATCATCACCTTCTACTTCTATATTCACACCTCTATATTCCCTCATTTGGAAATCCACATTCTCCGAATTGTCATGGTCCATAACATGAAACCCAGGGTGGTTGACCTATATGAAAATGATGACCTTATATTAACCATGACCATGATGTCATCATCAAATCATGTCTTATGTATTTTATAAATGATTAAAATACATACCAATGGATGAAATTCGTTTCCCCCTTCAATGTGACCATGTTGCCTACAATGTTCCTCAGTTGTTTTGATTAGATATCTTTGAGTCTTTAAGCCCTTACAAATTTTGTAAGGACAATAACATTTTTTTTCACCTTTTCTTTAAGTTAGACCACAGTCTAGCAATTGTCTCCCTATTTTGTTGTGCGTTGATATCGTTAGACATGGTCTTTTTTGAATGGAATGACTCGTTGGTGGAAGAAGGATGACTTGTTTGCAACCTCCAGATTCTATATCAAGTGTATTAAAATAACATCCAACATTAATAATCAAGTAATGATTATTAATGTACAGCATAATAGATGACTATTGTACAACATAAAGATTGCATTGAATTCAAGTACTTTCTAAGTTATGTTCTCTAATATCCTGGGTAAGTCTACAAATAGATTAACTCTCATAAAGATAAAAGATTGTGAGGATAATGACAAAATATCCAGTTAGCAACTTTTGTACTATACCTGAACCTCACCTTGCCAACACAGTTAGAAATCCATGGGTAGTGGTGATCAAATTTCTCAACACAACGGTTGCAAGAAGAGAAATTCTTGGAACATATAGGCCTAATCTGAATAAATCAGCAAATAAAAACTAACATGCAAAATGTTAAATTGAATGACATTTTATTATAGAGATAAATGTGCTATCTAGATTACTACATTTCAAAAAGAAATATTGATATGCCAGAGCACCTTTCAAGTTGGGAAAAGCTGAGACCGAGCAGAATTGCTTCACTCTCTATATGCATGATGGTATATTGATTTATTATCATTTCCTTGTATTTATTTCATTTTTTTCATGAAGTTTTAAGGCAGAGAACACAATTTATTCTTGAGTGTCCTGTACAAGGGTTTTGCAATCAGCAATCTTGTTTTGAAGTTGCATTTAAATAAATTTGCACATGATATACCATATAGAGCCTCATGAATGAGTGATGAGAAAAGTCTTGTGAGTAGGGAACAAGATTATGTAGATTTTTCTATTGGTGAGTACAAGGAGAAATTTTTGTGTGATATAGTACCAATGACATGTTGTCACATCCTCTTAGGAAGACCTTGGCAGTCCCTAAGAAGGAAAATATGATGGGTACAAGAATACTTGTTCATAAGGATGGTAACAAGTTTATTCTCAAGCGTTTGCAAAAATAATTCTTCATATGAGATAAGGGTTATCTATTTTGGAAAGAAAGAGTATGCTGATTTGAAGAGTCGCACAAGGAAGAGGTCTATGAAAGAGGATTAGAAGATTGGAGCATCAATAATGGTTCTAAAAATCGATGATTATGACAATGAACAAAAGATGGAAAATTGGAAGAGTAGTGTGATTGAAGAAGATATAGTTATGTGCACACATTGGTGTCCTATCATTACACAAGTGCAAGACGATAAGGGTCTATTCATGGAGGGAAGAAAAAAAGGTCATTTTAACCTTACAAGGCAAGAGGAGAGACAGTCCAAATAATTCTATGGTGACTATCCCAAACAACAGACAAATGATGGAATTGTGATATTGCTATCAGGATTCAACTGTGTAGTATTTTGAGTCAAACTCATTGACCCATGATTCATGAGTAGTGGTTCAACATGAACCCATCTCTCATGAGAATGAATGGAACACTTAGCACTCATTGGATCTAGGTGAAGCATCGGGACTTCCCGGGAGGTCACCCATCCTAGCACTACTCCAGCTCGAGTGCACTTAACTACGGAGTTTCATCCATGGTTAAACCCACTCTGCAAGCAGAGTGGGTTTAACCATGGATGAAACTCTATAGCAGAGTGGGTTTAACCATGGATGAAACTCCATGGTTAAGCGTGCTCGAGCTGGAGTAGTACTGGGATGGGTGACCTCCCGGGAAGTCCCGGTGCTTCACCTCTTTGAGCATCACCTAGATCCAATGAGTGCTAAGTGTTCCATTCATTCTCATGAGAGATGGGTTCATGTTGAACCACTACTCATGAATCATGGGTCAATGAGTTTGACTCAAAATACTACACAGTTGAATCCTGATAGCAATATCACAATTTGACTTGCTGTGGAAAATATCTCCTACTTATCAAATGATGGAATTGCTAACATGTTTTGTTTTCATGTTTCTACACATTTTTCCTGACATCAACTTTGGTAATTATGATAGCTACAGAAGTGGGGACAGATTACGGCCTGAAGATGAAAGGGAAGTTCTTATTCACCATCCAAACGCAGCAACAAAGATAGGTTGTGGTGTTGACTTCATAATGGTGTGATTCTGCCTTGCTTTTTCTTTGCATTTTTGCAACTTATTTTCTTGCACAATCTTCTAAATAGCCATTCCTATTAGCTGATGTGAGTTTTAGGTAACAAGAAATCCAATTTTCTTGCTATACCTTTATATCTTTCTTTAGCATTTCATATAAACATGGAGATACAAACTAAACCATGTAAAGGACTTGTAACCGAACAACTCTCTGAAGCATCTTAAGTTTTGTAAACATCAGTTTCCAAAAGGGTTTTTAAGTCCTGAAAATTTATCGGTTACATTTCCTGCATTTATGTTTTGATATTTTAGATCTCAAAGTCTTTTGGAGACATAGAGAACAGAGAACACATAATAAACCCAAGTTCTAAAATAGGAGCAAGAACTGTTTGAAAATTCTAAAGTTGTATTTGTTTGAGAAATCAGTTAACGTTGAGTATTTTTAGAATAGCTTCTTTTTAGGCACCTAGAAAATTCACAGACGATTTACATAGCCCTTGATGAAAATGCTAGATTTCAAATGTGTAGGTGGAAATTCATGTGGGAGTATTTTATCTTCACAGTAGAAGAATTTGGATATTCTAAATCGTTTCCCAATCCCCCTAATATGGAGTAGTGGCAGGGTGCATCACATGGACTGCCTTATAATCTGTCCATAGCAAAGAGTTTAAAATATTGCAAGCAACGTAGGAAATGGAAGACGTATCCCTTATGTTTAGGAGTATGCACCTCCTCAAAGCAGAAAGGAGAATTTGTAACTAGGCTAGTAATTATTAAGTTTTCACATGACTTTCCCTAATGTTAATCCAAGTTATTAAAATGATATGCATACAAGTTCGCATAAACTTAATAAATGATAGTTGTGGGATTGATTATTGAACAATTAAATGTTAATTAAGAAATTAACTAATAGATAAAGGATACTTAACCTCTAGGAACTATGCAAATGAATAAATCTAATGTTATATTTGTTAAAAACATATAAAAAAAATTCATATGATAAATTTTAATCCAAAACTCCATGATTTGATCCTATCCAATGATCACAATTCAAAGCCTCAAATTATTTGTTTAAGCCTTTTGTTTTCTTATTTTCAGGAATAAAGATAAGAAGTTCTAATGTATGTCAATCAAAGCAGAAAAGAAGTTAAATGCAAGAAAGAGTTAATAGCCACTTCAATAGTTTCAGACATTGCCTAGAAATTAGTGTATATTATATGGTGTACATCTTTGAGAAGAAAGGGTAGAGCTCAGTCGAAGTCAACAATGGAAGCATTCATTCTTGGGCTATTTCAAAATATATTGTTTGTATCTATCAGTGGAAAGTGCATGACAACAAATAAATCAATTGTTGGACTCTTGCAGGAGGGAAGTTACTAATGTCAAACAAGGAGAATAGAGACTAGTCAAGAATGAAGTGACATTATGTAGAATATTGACATGCATTAAGTAGAAAGAGGTTTAAATATATATAGGCTTAAATTTGCAGTGTGTAAATAGCTCTTGAAAATGCCAAAGGTTGCACATTTGATTCAACATTTCTATCAAGAGGTTAAAATATATATAGGCTTGAATTTCACATTATAAACCATTTCTCCACTTTCAATCATAGCTGGATTATATTTTCTTATTTGTTTCTTAACTACTGTACCCAACCTAAGTGACCTTGCAATGGCCTAACCAACCCCTTAGACCAGTTTATCAACCTTTCAAGGCACGGTTGTCACTTTAGTACAAAGTGCTTCTTGGGCCTGCAAACCTGGCTTTCTGCATCTAACACCAAGTTTTACCACAGAATCCCCAAGTGTTATTGGGATTCTTTGACACTCTCCTTGAGGTAGTCATCCTCCAAAAAGATCAAAGCCTGGATCATTCTCTAGGCCTCCCAACGGCAAGAATCTCAAAGGCCTAATTATGATGCCCACCAAGGCTCTACACTCTCAAGTGTTCAAAATCTTTTCAGCCAATCAATACATTGTGTCCTCGTAACTCCTCCCTGAGACTCTTCACAGTTGTTGTCTCATTAGTGAAGATGCACCCATGTACTCCCTAAGTACTTTCACTCACCTAGACTGTTACAGATTCTTCATAAGCCTTCAGACCCTTTCTAAATGTCAATTGACTCATATTGACATCCCTCTCATTTACCAAGTTTGTAACTCGGTCTTGACACACCCTGATCTTTAGGACTGTCCCCTATGGCAATGCAGGCCACCAGTCAAACTTGGCATAATTTTGGGTTTTGGTTTCTAAATTTCCCAAAAGACCCCTCAAGACAGTCACCATGTCTTAATCTACATTCTCTTGGACAGAGTGTCCCTCGAGGTATAGATTTTGGACCCTATACAAACTCCCAAATCCACAGCATCTCCTTCAAAGATAAAAAGCCTGATGCCTGGTCTGATATAGCAGGTGCATTCAAAACTTGGCACTCGGCCAATCCCACGATGGTCTCATTAAGAGGTGAGTAATTCAAATTCAAATCCTTGAATTGAGACTCGAGATTGAAACCAAATAACAGTTACGGGTCTATGCTCACCGTGATGCCAGTCACATTTTGGATGCCTGGCTATCTTCATATCAAACTCCTCCAATCCGCATTCTCCATGGTAAGTTTATTGAAATCTTATGATACATCCTACAATTTTCCCTCCTCACCAAATGCCAATGACTTTCATCAGATCGTAGGAAAGAAACAGATGTTTGAAATTCAAACTGTCAACTAGGGCACACCCACGGGTTTTCCTATTCTGCAACCCAATTCTCTTTCCACACTTAATCAAATCAACTCAAACCACTTGCAAATGAAAGATAGAAGTGTTTAGAAGCCTTCCATCTGATTAGATTCTTGACTTCTTTCAATACGGGTTTGCATGAATGTAAATACCAGTCATTTTTTATGGAAAATGCAATTTTTTTAAATTAAATTTTGAAATCTTCGTTAGGCAATCTGTATAATGGATAAGCAATCCATGGCTTTGGCCAGCTCCCTAATAAATCTTTGGCCTTCTCTGCACCGCCAACAATATCCCAGCTAATCCCAATCCCAGCAAAACAATAAAATATGCAACAGACAACATTTTTGGGGAAGAAATTGGCTTCAAACTTTTTAAAACTGGTAATAATAAATAGATGCGTTCAAATTCTCACAAGAGTCGGGAAAACAAAATCATGTTACCTCAGTGCCAAATCCACCCTCCAAAGTGAAGGTTACCTCAATGAGCTTCCAATACACCGTGCCGATGAGGTTTCGCTCGCGTGCTGCAACCTTGAAAAAATTTGTTGTGGTAATAATGAAATGAAATCTTCTTTTTTTAAGCTATGCCTGTGGTCGTCGAAATTTTGACCTACATAGTATTGGTTGAACTTTCGACGAACAAAGGCATGGATTAAAAAAAATGAAATTTTTCCTTCTATAATCCGACCAACCAAAACTTTTTTATTTCATGGTCGAAAATTTTGGTAGAAAAACCAGGTCAAATGTACTAGTGATTTGTATGGTTAGAAATCTAAGAAGATGTGTGAGATTATGGTGCTAATTTTATAGATGTCCACTTGATGATGTGTAAAGTTGATGATGAGGAAGTCAAGAAATCTTCTTGGAAGAATAAAAGACATGTAAAGGGAGAGAAATAGAGGGAAAATGGGTTTCAAAGCCTTAGGGTCATTTTCCAACCCTCTTACCTAGCCATAATGTATACAGGTTCCTAAGTACTAAATAACCCAATCGGGTTTTGTAAAAGAAAAATCAACTTTCCTAGTTCCTCATAACCCATACAAGTTATGTAGAACTAAAAGCATATTTTTTTAGCTCTACAAAATTCATATGTGTTTTGAAGAAATAAAAATATATATTTTTAGTTCTACAAAAACCGTACGTGTTTTGAAGAAATAAAAACATATGCTTGTAAACTTAACATACACTACACGGATATATATATATATATATATATATATATATATATATATATATATATATATATATATATATATATATATATATATATATATATATATATATATATATATATATATATATATATATATATATATATATATATATATATATATATTGTGTGTGTGTGTGTGTGTGGGATACACACACACAAAGTATGGCCTATAAAATAATAAATAAGAGTAATATGCTATAACAATTTATAGGCATTATAAAATACATATTCAAAGGAAAATGTAAGTGGTTTTGAGGCCCATGCCTCTTAAAACACGTTTAGAACAAATTTGTGAGGCTTATTTGCTAGGTACAATCCTATCACTTCAAGATTTATAATTGAAGGGAAATTTTTTAGTTGGCATATCAAACAAAAAAAAATCCAATAGAACCCTAAAAGTTACTACAGCAATTTTAGCAAAAAAAAAATACAACAATCTTACCATCTTTTATTGTATATGATAGAATCTTTTTATTTTCAACAAGAATTATTAGTTCGTTTCTATGGCAAAACTATTGCATTCATTAAATTCTATTTTTTAATTAACTTAACCAATCACTACAAAGAAGAAAATAATAACAAAATTTACATAGTGTATCTTATATCTTTATTTTAAATTATTTAAAAATGTTATTTTCTTGATCAATTTCCTATTGGTCTTAGGAATCAAAAAATTCATTTTTTTTAAAACAAAAGTTTGTTCATTTGATTCAAATAAACCAAGTGTTCAGTGACATCAATAATAATTTATACACGTCTTATCAAAATCAAACATTTGTTTTCATTTCACTTAAATGTATTTTGTACAACATTCACGAGACTACGTAATCAATCAATAATTATTGAGAAATATATCTCGCAATAAAAATTTTTGCTAATAAATTCTCATGGAAAATTTTTGAGTGTCGTTTTGACCGTCGGTTTTTCCTTTCTCAGTATTTTCCTCCACCAGGTATTTTCATTCTTACTAGCATTTTTATTGTAAACTTTTTTTCAATTTAGGGGAATTGTACTAATGGTCATTATAGCTAGCTTTGCACAGTTGTAGAGCTTAAACTATACATCAAATTTGAACAATTTATTTTTAATTATATTTCTTTTCTTTAAATTATTTTTTATATATTAATATAAATTTTATAATATTTCTATTATATAAATTTACATTAAATTATTTTACATATAATTCTTTAAAAAAAATATTTTCTATTATATTGACATAGATGTACATATATCTTTTCACAATGTTTATATTAAATTTGATATTTATTTATACAACAAATATTAATATTTAAACTTTTATTTAAGAAAAAATATTACGATAGAAAATTATTTTTAAGTTTGGTGTTACTTGTATTTTAAATATATAATTAAACTTGTAGATTCAACATTTTAAACATAGTTTAAATAATTTAAATATAGTTAATTTTTAAATATTATAATTTTTTATTTTTAAAATTTAATTTATTTATATTTATATTTGATTTTACAATAATCTCTCTCTCTTTCTAAGAACTTGAACTTGACACATTGTGTCTCCTGTTTCATTTCAAATTATACACTTGAAAAGTATATGAACATTCAGAACATGGATAATTACAACATTTATCACATGTCTTACTCAAGCATGATTTTTCTTATAAAGTTCCTATAAATATTCTTGTCATTAGCTATAAATCTTCATACGAAAATTCTAAGGATGTTGAAGTAAAGGAATATAAATGTACAATTGCATAACCATTTCCTGCATACATCATGAAATAAGGTTTCATATATAACTTATATTCAAAACAATCCAAAATGTCAATAGTGTGTTCCCGACTTCCATAAGCTCGGCAATATCTCGTTTACTAAGCATGCTATAAAGTTTGTTTTTCAAATTTATGTAACTTTATATAATGGAATTTAGCGTGGAGGAAGGAAAGATAGAGAAGTTTGGAAACCAAGAGGATAAATGTACATTGAATCTCGAAAATAAGAAAGATGTATATGAGGCATATAAGGTAGAGTTGAATTAGAAATAGAATTGGGTCTAAAAAGATATATGTAATGAGGCAAGATCATAGGGAAAGAAGGAAGAATAGAGTAAGAAATAGAATGGTAATGGGTGACCTCACAATAATGGGTTACACTTTTTCAAATATCTTAATTTTTGTTGAAACCACACATTTTAAGAAAATAAGATGATTTAAGCCTTGAGAGGTCTCATTTGAAGGAGTTAATTGAAAATGGTTAGATCAAAGCCTCTTAGATCAAAATCTCTTCGATATAACCTCTCTACTCCTCAGTCATATGTGCAATGGAGTCTCCTTTGCACCTATCAAAATACTGATGAAAAATCACTTTGACATCAACTTTTTGGGAGATCAAATGAATTTATTTGACAAATCCAGACGCAAGATGGCACTACTCAAAAAAAGCTTTCTAATGATAATGATTTTAATATATAGTGAGTTTATTATGACTTTTTTTTTTAGCTTTACTAAACATAGGTTTTGCATCATATATCAACTTCTTTGTTCAACGCTTATGGAAAAATAGTAAACTAGTTTTTTTTTTTAAATGAAAAATATCTAGGCACTAGGTATTGATGTCCTCTTTCTAACAAAAAAGATAATTAAATTTTGATACTTATAGAGCAAGTTATGGATCAATAAGTGAACCCATGTCTAAATTATAGTTAACATCACTTCAAAACTTAATAAAATTTAAAATATTTAACATAATCAATTGAAACCAATTGTGATCACTAGATATTAGTGTTACGAATTAAATTTGAAAGAATCTATTTTTTCCCTTTTAGAAAAAATATTATGTAGTGGTAAGTGAGTTTCAATGTTTAAAAATGTTGTTTTCTATTAAAAATTAGTTTTTGAAGGAGATGAGAAGATAGATACAAATCAATTTTAAAAATATTCAAAAATATATATACTTATTATCTACGCACAAAATTCTAAAAATAACTAGTTTGCATCATCTTCAAAGTCCTAATGGTTTAGTAGTAATAGGTGTCTAAATGCAAAGTTTTTTTCTGAATGTTCATTTCAATGTCAAAGTTGGCAAAAAAGTGTAACCCACTATTGTTGGATCACCCTAATTAGACATGATAGTAGTAGTAATAATGGATGTAGTAGAAATAATTAAAGTGGTAGGAGTCATGGAACTAATAGTGTGTTGAAAAAGAGGAGAGTTAGATGTGAAAATGTGTTTTATATGAAATGCAAAGAATTGAGCGGTCATTTGTATAAAAATTCATTAAAAAACAATGACTTGTGGTCGATGATCAAAACAAAGTTTGACAAAGAAAAGGTTGCAACATCTAATCAAGTGGCTAGGTAGATGGATGGTATTGGACCCTTTTTAAATTTATAGTGGCTTTTAGTGGCACATTGGTGATGTTGAAGTCTATAGATGTCTCAGATGAAGTAAAAAAGTTGAGGCTTAGTGCAATTTATTGGATGGGATGATCTAGGAGGTTGGGGTTGAGAGTGTTGTCCAACTTATCACAGACAACGCAATTGCATATGTATCCACAAGTAAAATACTTATGGAGATGCATCCTACTCGTTCATAAACTCCTTGTGTTGCATATTGTTTGGATTTGTTGTTAGAGCACATTGAGAAGATCGGATTTGTCCAACTTTTTGGTTGAAGATGCTAAATGGATTACCAAATTTTTCTACAAACATACTTGGGTCCTTCCTTTGATAATAAAACACACAAATGCAAGGACCTTGTGTGACCAAGCATGGCATGTATTGCTAGCCACATCCTCACTTTGTGAAGCATTCTTTTTGCGATTCATGTCAAGAAAATCCGTTTGTCTAATGCTTTGTTGTAGTCCCCATTTTCCAACAAAAAAAAATAGAGGGGAGAAGATTACAAATACATTTTTTCATGACATATTCAACAAAAATAGAGAGGAGTTAATCAAGTTAAGTAACAAAGACATACATAATTTTTAAACAATAAAATCTATTTCCTTCTTTTTTATGGATTAAGTTTTTAATGATTTAAATTTGTTTTCAATTTTTCAAGTGACGGAACCTTTGGTCACACTTCTTGGTTTGGTGGATGGAGAGGATATGCCAATGAGTTTCCTTTATTAGGTCATGGATAGCACCAAAGATGTCATATTGCATTATTATGGTAGAAATTGGGAAAAAAAATATGAAATCATTTGGTGCGTAATTAACCATAGATGGACAAACCAACTCCACTAGTCAATACATGCCTTGGCCTACTACTTGAGCTCAAAATTCTACTTCTCTAATATATTTAATGTTAATGAGGAGGTCATGGCAGGTGTATTACATGCATTGATAAGATGGTGTCAGATCATGACTTGAGAGACAAAGTTCTTGATGAGTTGGAGGTGATCTACATTTGGTCTATCTATTCAAGGTCTTTAAGGGTGTGAAGTGGTAACTCTTTTCTTCAATTGATAGGATGAAAAGACAACCACCGAGTAATAATCTTCATTCAATACTACAAGCAAAAATGGAAAACTTGATTAGATTATATTTTTTTACTTGATTCTTTTATTTTTAAATGTTACTTTTTGTAGATTTATGGTGTTGGCACACCAAATCTTGAAAAGCTAGCCATATGTATTTTGTCCCAGCCATCTAGTGCTTTTGGGTTTGAATGCAATTGAAGGTTATTTAAGAACATTCACACAGAGAGGAGTAATAGATCGACTCAACAACACCTCAATGATCGTGTCTTTGTTTGGTACAACCTTTGCTTTTGAACTAAAAAGGTTGAGGGCATTTCATATGAATTCGTCAACTTGGATCATATTAATCCTTCTAGCAAGTAAATTGTTGATCAAGAAAACGATGATGATGATGTCCTTGCTAATGAAGATCTTGCAATGCTGGATAGAGAAGCGGCAAAAGAAGGCAAAAGAAGGAAAAACAGCAAAAGTGGATGTTATGGAGAACTAAAACACTTTAAAAGAAACAATCCATCATCATTTTGATATTGTAGAACCTTATAGTTCAAGGCCTAAAAAACGAAGTTACATTAAGGGGGGAAAGATTATGTAGATTGTATTTGGTTATTTTTCTTATTTTGACATTTCGCCATATAAACATTTATAAGCTTATAATGTTATACATTGGAAAGTTTAAAACTGTGAGTGTGAATAATAAAATTTCAAATATGAAGAGTTGAAAGATCAAATGACGTGTGATGTTTGAATTGTGACAAATTGATAGTCAAATTAGACTTTTATGTTCTCTAAATGCAATGCATTAGGCTTTATGTTCTCTAAATGCATTTATTTCTTTTGTTTTCTTTTTGGCCCAATCCTAAGTCCAAGACATACTTTTGGGCTGCCAATTTAAGTCAAGTAAGAGTCATCAAACTTTGCTGTTGATTGCTATACCACATTACAAATGAAAAATGGATTACACGATATGTTATAAGAAATATATATTTTCTGACAAATCTGTATCATATAGGACCAATATAAACTGGATTTATACTTAGTTGCTCATATTTTGAGCGGCAAAATAGTTGTGACATTTGTGTATCTGCCAAGGCAGTTCTCAATTTCTTGTATCAAGTGTTTCAACTATAGCAAACCTCACAAACTGAATTGAACAAATTCATGAGATATTATGCCGTTTGCATCTTCTTCCAATTCTTCTACAGCACTGAGAACACGAAGAATTTACACAGTCCCTAGCAGCCAGATCATGACAACCAGAAAAGAAGCAAGCCACTGATCGTGCAGGTTTATTCTTAGGAACACACATTTTAGGCACACCAGCAGGAATTTGTTGTTGCCCCACTACATGTGGCCTATTGATACTAACTTGTGGTGGGGGCATCATTCCAGATATACCGGTCCATTCTGCCCTTGGATTCCCATCGTAAAAGGATGGAACAAAGTGGTCCCTTCTAACTAGATTTTGTGACATCCCAACCGATGATAAGTTTACGTAGGGATCAACAGTTAGTCTTCTGTTGTTTGAATCAAATGGATAGGACACTGTTGGACGAAATTTGTGCATAGATTGTTCCTCTCGATTCTCTGGATGGCGATGTGCAATCTGATTTCTAAAGGCAATATCCAATTGTTGTGTATGGAAACCATTTCCATAGAAATGATTATATCCATGACTAAATCTCGGTGTAACAGAGGCATTTCTTCTAGCATTGATATTTTGAGTTTGATGGTTGACAGCTGCAGGTGCTTCTGATGCTGCTACATTACTTACATGTGCAGCAAGAAAGCTTGGACATTCATTGCTTTCAGCTGGACCTTTTTCGTTTAGTGGCCTTTTTGTGTTGGAACAGTCTGCCTCCTTCCCAGAATGCTTCTGTGATGCCCTGTGGTTGTTCAACTTCTCCACTTTGCGTCGCTTTGAAGGCAATTCAATCTTACGAGAATTTTGAGAACGTTTATGACCTGTCAAGGGCAATAAATAAATTCAGTTACATCCCAATTGCAGATCAAAACTACCATACAAACTCTCGCACAAAGATACTTATTAATTACCACAACATATGTTGCCTTATGTCTCAAATGAAAAACAGAAAGGAAAAGAAATCTGTCATTGTTGACAAACCTATACATCCATACTTCATCCTTGCAGCAGTTCTTACACTTCTAGCCTCAGCACCTCTTGCGTGTTTCTCTGCCAAAACTTTTGCTCTCTCCGCTTCATTTGGCCAAGGCTAGGAATACAGGAACATTGTATTAATGCTTATGTTTGCTTCATAATTACCACTAAACGAAGAGATATAAATGGAAACTCGATAATCAAGACATTAAATATGCCTAATAGACACCTGTCGATATGTTCGCATACGGTACAAGTTGCGTCCCTTGATAAGCAGTGGATAAAGTGGGGGCAAAGGCCTCACACCTGTGCTCCATAGGATTTCAACCTTCTCAATAGAGAATCATGCATGATTCAGAATCTGGAAAATGTTATATGATAGCAAAGAACTGGTATTGTTTGTATAAAATGTGGAGAAGCTGCTTACAGTAAAAGTATGCTGCTGCTTGGCTGCACCATAGCTTTCCTTCACAACTGTTCCCGCTACAGTACGTCTACCAATAGGATTTTGTGCTCTACCTCTTGATACAAGATCATATCTATTCCGGAAAACACAAGGTACTATGGTTAAAACAGAGAGCACGTGCAACAAGAAATCATATTATTAAAATGGTGACAGTTACGACAATAGGGAAAAAAACTAAAAATACTCGGCAGTGATGAATTGGCAATACTTTTTATAAACCTTCTGTGTGAACAAAACAATATCCCCAGTGCAAACATCACCTGCAGCATCAAAAGCACTATTCTCAAAACAGGTTTCATGGTAATCATAACAAATTATTTCCAAAACTGAGAAAAAAACACGATGATATTAGATCTTTGTAATTGAAAAGGTATGTTAAATGACAGAAAACAAAAGTTGACCATACCTCTGCAATTGATGACAAATGATGATTTTGGATAAATTTTTTGACCACCCCCATCTTTGATCCTGCAATAGAAACATCTATGACTATACGTTTGCTTCAAAATGACTGACACTGATAAGCAAGCAAATTAGAAATACTATCAGTATCTTTATAGTAAGTTAAAAAAGATAACATTTGTCTCGTCATTCAGACTCAGTTTCTCTAGACTAGATGAAAGAACTCTTACTCAAACTAGATGCGCTGTTTAAAGTAGTATTAGGAACCACTGCACACAGCCCAAAGAGTTCAGAGAGATTCCAATTAGCATGCAACGTAATTGATTTACAAGCTTGTGATGCCTTAAATCCAGTTGGCATAATTTAATGGACATAACACTTCAAATACATTAATACATATCTTCTTTAATTATGCCCAGTGCCCAGCTTTTTTTGTTGGCTTAAAACTATCCTTTTGTTTATATGCTCAAATTTTACAGTGAACTCCTCCAATCTCAATCACTCAGTGGTAAGATATCTCAATTTAGTGACAGCTCCTTTTGATAGGTACAATGTAACTCATTTGCAAAGTAGCAGGTCTGTGCCCATACCTCATAGAAACGGACCACACCTAGCTCAAAATGGCCCACACCTAAAATGCACAATTTGTGTGTGTGCTCGAGTTGGTGCCTCTGACACCCAGAGGTGGACCGGTGCATCAAACTTACACACTATATAACAAATGCAGCCAAGCCACAAACCTCTGAACAGATAACTTACACACTAGATAACAGGTCCTACAATATCAACAAAGTTAATATAGCTATAAAATTATAAATAAAGTTAATATTAATAAATATTATTAATTTAAAAAGTAATTAACAATACTGTGAAGAATGGAATTCGCCACCTCGAGATTAATAAAATTTCAAGGGACGAATCAGACCTTGCACCACCTCACTAAACTAGCCCTCTGCTGAGCTAGGGTGATCATGACAATTAATTGATTAACTAGAACTTTGAAGCCTAAATGGAATGCAAGATAAATTAAAGAAACTGAAATTACTCTATGACACTAACAGAAAAAACATATTTTGATTACTCTAAACAGAAAAGCAAACTATCAAGACACATTACCCGGCTTAATCAGCTCACTATCCTAGATGCCAGCGCGCGTCTAGGACTACAACGCAAACATAGGGCACACATACCTCCTGTACAAACAAGGTACTGAAACCGGAACAAATAAAGTACAAGACAGAAACTAAATAAACAAAAAGTAAATCTGAACTAATAGCAGGGAATAGAAAGTACAACTAAGCTATGAAAATGTCTATTACAAGAGAAATGAGAGAAGAAAGCTCACAAATAGGAGGTAGAAGAATACCAAGATCTCTCAATCCTTCCTCCTTCAAAACCTGCACACAACTAGAAAGAAAAATGTTGGGGCTGCTTGATTGAGAGGCCTAACATAGTCATACCCCTGCTTTGATGTTTCCACCTCCACGGACAGCCTAGATCAATATGTAGATAATAGACAACCAATAATGGATAAAAGATAACGAAAAAGAGTATGATCAAGGCACTATGATATGCTTGAATGAAATGAGATGAGATGAGCGAACTCCCCTTCAAAGCCACAAAGCCAGAGCTCGATGGAATGAATGTGAGGTTAGAGCCCACGAATAACAAAGCTGGTAGAGCTGCAACGTGAAAGAGAGCCAAAGAGCTGTGTAGAATGTCCAAGATGGTGAAGATTGCCCAAAAGTCAAGAAGAAGCATGAAGGACTGTCCAGAAGATCAAATGAAGCAAATTTGAGATGTTTTAAGCAAGTTCAAGGATCCCCCACGTTGGTTGGTAGTGGGAAGAGATGTTACACTGCAAAAATAGCAATTGAACATCCCAACGGCCACCTACGCATTCGCAGATTTCCAAGATGAATGTGTGTTGTGCAGACATCTCCGCAGCGCTCATGTATCATAAGCCAAACAAGTCGTGTAGTCAAGAATCTAGACAAGAAAGTGAGAAAGCGGATGGAGGGACATGGAGGCCTTCGTGAAATTTTGATTTTTGGCTAAGGTAGAGGCATTTTGCAATGAAGAATTACACGGGGTGTAATTTACAACACTACATTTTTACCCTACTTTAACAAGCATATCATTAGTGGAGATGAGAACTATAGAAGAGAAAACTTACAAGAGGGTCTTTTGTCCACATGGAGTTGCCCCCAGAAAAGCCCTAAAATGTTGCAAGATTGCATCCAGTATGCAAACTGCAGACAAGCATGCTAGGTGAAAGAGAAAGATAATGATAAGATAGTGATAACTAATGGTAAACCAGTATGTGTAGCAAATTGTGCCATGCCAGATAGCCATACGATAGGGTCATTTTGTTTGCACCAATACGAGTAGCAAAAACTAGATAGTCGTATGATAGGGCGACTTTGACTATGTCGATATGCATAGGAATGGCTAGATAGTTGTATGATAGGGTGACTTTGATCAGGCCAGTACAAGTAGCAAAGGCTAGTTAGTCGTACAATAGGACAAGAGATTTAATAGCACCGGTACAAGTTGCAGAGCTAAATAGTCGTACAAAAAGGCAAGAGATTTGATAGCACTGGTACGAGTTGTAGAGCTAGATAGTCATGCAATACGGCTAAGAATACACTGGTACAGGTAGCAAAGCTAGATGGTCATACGATAGGGCAAAAGATATGCCAATACAGGTAGAGAATCTAGATGGTTGTACAATAGGGAAAAAGATTTGATAGGTGGATTGGCCCCCATGGAGACGGACAAAATAGATTAAAATTTTTAATTTTCATAAAAACTTGTGATATAGACAAAAGATATACTAGCCCCCCATTAGAATGGAACATGTTGCTCAGAGGGGAACACAATTCATTCTGAGGAGAAAAAAGACATTGTGGCATCTCAACATAACCAGATGTTCCCATGGAATGTCACTCGACAACAACTGACACATGATATCCACAACATCAAGACAAGCAAGAAGAGACAGGGGGACCTAATTTTTCAATGTATAAGAGTAAAAAGATCATCTTCGAGATCAACGGTGGTGTCTTAATCTCACAATGAATGGGGCCTACATCAAGTTATTCAATGATTCAGCGATTGAGTCATGATCTCCTGTTCACTAATTTTGGCGGCTCCGACAAAATAATTTGGCGAAGTCTATTAAAAGGTGAAATTTTTTTCAGTCGCCTGATCTCGGAATAAAATAATTAATGTTTCAAACTTTGGGAGATTCAGTGAATACTGTATTCGCTGAATCTCGTGATTAAATGATAATGGTTTAAAAGATTAAGCGACTCAGCGATAGCCACCGATTGCTTTCAAGATCTACAGTCAGCGCTTAATCTCAGAAAGTAACTCAAGTTATAAAAAGTATTCAGCGATTGGGAGATTAAGGTTGTTCGCCCAATCTCCAAATGAGACCATGGTTAAACCTTTCTTTTAGAGAATACAAGATGCCTTTGTTCGTTGAATCGCGGGATAAATCAAGAGTTAAGCAAGGGATTCAGAGATGAAGATATGGAGTTGTTCGCTAGATCTCCAAATGAGACTGTGGTCAAGGTTTCAAGTGCACGGGTTTAAGAAAGGCTTTGAGAGGACATTTTGCGTAGCTTCGGCAGGCTAAAAGGAGGGTTGATGGCTAATGGTTACGAAGATACGCAATGGTCATGTTGATGGTGTGACTGTGCGTGACTTCGGCTGTTATGTTGGCAGTTTAGAGTTATAGGCTACGAAGATACACAAAGGTCAAGTAAGTTTGTGATTAACAATTTGGCATTTGCGTAGCTTCGACACAATTTGCGGTGACTGGTGACAATGTGCATAGCTTCAACAAGCTAAAAGGAGGGTCGATGCTGATAGTTACGAAGATATGTAATGGTCAGGTTGACGACGTGCATGACTTCGGCAGTTATGATGGTAGTTTGCAGTTGAAGGCCACGAAGATACGCGTAACACAAAGGATAGGTTGACAGTGTGCGTGACTTCGAAAGTTATCGCAGGTTGAGCCTTTGTTCACTGGATCTCCGAATCAAATCTGGTGAAGTGTTCATTAATAAAGAGTGATGATAGCCGTTGCTACGTGGAAAAGTACTCTACCAAATTGGAAAAAAGTAAAAAGTCGTCGCATCAGAATAACCGAGGGTTTTTATCAGTAAATAAGGGTTTTAAAGCCAAACAGTGATCATTGCCTTTCTACTTTATTTCCGAGTTTTTAAATCAACTTGTCAACATCCACGCCACGGCTAGCCTTGATTTAAAGTTGGTAATATGCAGAAGTGATCGAGGCTTGATTTGTAACGATTTTGGCAACTGCACGCATTCAATTCTCAATGATAAATAGACAGGACTCCATTGCTTTCTGTGCTCGAAGTTTTCTGAAGATAGTTGTGATTGTTAGTGCAAAAGTAGTGAGTGAGAAGTGAAAAGAAGTTGCAGAGCTGAGAAATATTCATATTCGAAGATGAGCCAACCGGAGCCAAGCATGGCGTCGTCCAGTGGAGGGGCCAAAGAACAGAGTGGTGAAGATAAGGGGAAGCCCAATTATTCAAATGAGTTCCTCAAATTGCTTCCTGGGTTCGACCAGAACAAGAAAGCTACTGATACGGCTTTTGAGGATTTAATGGAGAATTGCAGACCCTATCACTCCTTCTGGTTCAGGTTACACAATCTTCACTTATTTTTACAATAACAGACATAAAGCTATACCAATTTGCAATGCTTGGGCTTTGGGGATGGCAAAATTAATTGTGCCAGATGTTTTCTTAGATGTAGAATTAATCATTGACTTGGCTAGATTGTATGACCCTATTTCAAAAACTATTAGGAAAGAAGATCAATCTGCCTTGGTAACCTTAGATAGGGGGTCATTTATGAAGGCTTTTGATTTCTATTCCTCTTCCTCTACTGAGATAGACTTGAAAAAAGAAAGGCAAAAGTACGCAAGTCATGTGGGATCAATAAAAAGTCAAATGGTTAGGCACATCCCAAAGCAAGGTAAATACATAGCTCCTCTCCCTGCAAGCATGAATGCCCCATATGAGTTCAAGTCCCTCAACTTCTATAAGAAGTTTTTGTGTCATGGGTTGTGTAGAGTTCTAGGGTTAGATGGAGATGAAGAGAAATTGTCTGCTGATTTGTTGATGATAATTCTAGACATTCAGAATTCCCACCCCAACACTGATTATGATTACATCCAATATGTAATCGATAGAATGCATGAGGGTTTGATGGTTGTTAAAGAAAATAAGAGGCCCATTAGGTTCATACATTACTCCCTCCTGATGCATCTAATTTTATATTTCAATATCAATAGTTTGGATGCAAGGATGTTGAAGCTTAGGCTCACATTTGAAGACCATCCTAATCCAATGCAGTACTAGGTAAGAGTGTGGAATTACATCTCTAACAAGTGTGATTTCTGTGTGTTCCAAAATTTTATTGTTTTCCCAATTCTGAGTTTATTGGGGACAAATGTGGCAAGGTTGCAACCTAAGATTTTGAAGCTTTTAAGGCCCATGCAGTATGAAGATAATTGGCAGGGAAACCACAATTGGGGTGACTTCTACCTAGGGGAGAATTTCACAGAAATCACAGTTTATGGCTGCCCTCAACCCCCACATTTACTTCCAAAATTTGTACCGCCTAGGGTTGCCCTGTTAGAATTCATTTGGCAGTTGATCTGGATTGATAAGGAGCACTTGGCACCACATAGGAAGGGTACCTTCACGCCAAGGCAAATTAGGGTAGGCAGTTTCCTGATTGGAAAGAGAGCTTTGGACCAGCTCAGTAGCTGGCTAAATCATTTCAAGATGATTTCTAGTACTTGCAGATACATTGATCCTGAAGATTTCATCAAAATTGCCAGGATGACATTGATTCCAAACATTGGGACAATAAGGGAGAATGAAGGCTGTGATGAGGAAGATATGATAAGAAACATCTTAGAAAAGGATCTGGATGAGGCTCGTAGGAGAAGGACCAAATACTTTGATTTGTTAAAATTGGAGGCCCAACTCAAAGCAGCCAAGATTGATTTTAAGGGGTTTATCCCTGATCTTCCTTATTTGAAAAGGATGGAAAAAATGATTGAAATGTATGGCACCCTGTCTAGTCAAATGGAAGGGTTGCTTGAGGAGAAATTAGATGTGAAAAAGGACTATTCCTCTTCGGATTGTGAGGAATATACTGATGAATCACAGGAGGGTGATAGTCCAGTGGACTCACCTATCATTGACTTGACTCAAAACAGGGATTCACCTATCATTGACTTGACTCAAGATCCACCAAAAACATGGGACACCTCAGAGCGACTATTGAAGAAACAAAAACTTGAGGTGGTTGAACCTTCTAAGGAGAAGAAACAGAAAAAGATGATAGATAGAGCTTCTGCTCTAGTACCTGGTGACCAAGCTTATCATCACCAGTTGAGAAAAGCTATAAGAGAGGGCAAAAAGGTAGTGTCCAAAGAAGAAAAGGAAATGCCTCTTGCACTTGGAAAAGATGTGAGGGAGTTATATCAAGAGGGATTCCTCAGTGATGACCAGTTCATCAAAAGTGATGAATTCAAGAACTTCCTCATTTGGAAGAAATCACAGGAGATTGCTAAGGCTCTGCCAGAGGGAATGGAACCAAGTGAGGAGACCATGAGGGCTCTAACTTCATATGACCCTAGCCTTGAGAATATTACTGTTGATGAGGCCAGAGAAATGGTGAAATCAAGTGGAATGCTTCTGACTCCTGGATGGGATCTGACTTCGGCTTTCATCATAGATCAGATTAGAAAGCAGCTAGAGGGTAGCCTATCTTATGAGGTGCACATCAGAGACATGATAAGGTGAAGTGGCTATGATGCTAAGTCCCAGGTTGTTGCAATTTGGTCTCTTGCCCCTAGGACTCAAAAGCCTTCTCTAGTGAGCATTGAAGATAAAATGGAGGGAGATAAGATCATATGGACTATTCAGAAGACCACTGATCTTGAGGTGTCCAAGGCTGTGACACTCTGTTGTTTGATAATTCAATGAAAGTTGCAAAGGACAGAGACCTAAAGTTAATGCAAATCAAGGTCCTAGAGGATGAATTGAATGATCTAAAGACCAAGCTTGAAGAAGTTTCAAAGGCAGCTCGTCCTCCAGCATTGCAAATTGAGGTAGCAGCTCAACCAATGGCAGAGGCATCTGAAGGGCCATCTGACGATTTAGAAAAGGTGAGGCTTGATGCAGCCCTAAAAGCCATATTGGATATTGTATAGCATACGTTTGAGAAAATAAAGGATAAAATGGACTCAGTCCATCAATCAATGGACATGCTGCATAAGATTAATGAAAAAGTGAATGAGATAGTGGCATCTTTCGAGCCAATTTACAGTGTATCGTCAGGAAGCAATTCATTGTTTGAGAAACTTGATCCATTGCAGCCTCACAAGCCAGATCTTCCTGAGGTTGTTACTAAGGTTTATGAGAAGATAAGATTAGTCAGTCCCACTTCAAGCTTTTTCAAGGGAAAGTCAAATCAGATAAAGGCCCAGTTGACCATGTTATGGCTGCCCTCAACGATGGTGTCTTTGGAACCACTGCACACAGCCCAAAGAGTTCGGAGAGATTCCAATTAGCATGCAGTGTAATTGATTTACAAGCTTGTGATGCCTTAAATCCAGTTGGCATAATTTAATGGACAAAACACTTCAAATACATTACTACATATCTTCTTTAATTAGGCCCAATGCCCAGCTTTTTCTGTTGGCTTAAACTATCCTTTTGTTTATATGCTCAAATTTTACAGTGAACTCCTCCAATCTCAATCACTCAGTGGTAAGATATCTCAATTTAGTGACAGCTCCTTTTGATAGGTACAATGTAACTCATTTGCAAAGTAGCAGGTCTGTGCCCATACCTCAGAAATGTACCACACCTAGCTCAAAATGGCCCACACCTAAAATGCACAATTTGTGTGTGTGCTCCAGTTGGTGTCTCTGACACCCAGAGGTGCACCGGTGCATCAAACTTACACACTATATAACAAATGCAGCCAAGCCACAAACCTCTGAACAGATAACTTACACACTACATAACAGGTCCTACAATATCAACAAAGTTAATATAGCTATAAAATTATAAATAAAGTTAATATTAATAAATATTATTAATTTAATAAGTAATTAACAATACTGTGGAGAAGGCAATTCGCCACCTCGAAATTAATAAAATTTCAAGGGATGAATCAGACCTTGCACCACCTCACTAAACTAGCCCTCTGCTGAGCTAGGGTGATCATGACAATTAATTGATTAACTAGAACTTTGAAGCCTAAATGGAATGCAAGATAAATTAAAGAAACTGAAATTACTCTATGACACTAACAAAAAAAACATATTTTGAGTCCTCTAAACAGAAAAGCAAACTATCAAGACCCACTACCCGGCTTCATCAGCTCACTATCCTAGACGCCAGCGCGCGTCTAGGACTACAATGCAAACATAGGACGACAATGCAGCATGCATACCTCCTATACAAACAAGGTACTGAAACCGGAACAAATAAAGTACAAGACAGAAACTAAATAAACAAAAAGTAAATCTGAACTAATAGCAGGGAATAGAAAGTACAACTAAGCTATGAAAATGTCTATTACAAGAGAAATGAGAGAAGAAAGCTCACAAATAGGAGGTAGAAGAATACCAAGATCTCTCAATCCTTCCTCCTTCAAAACCTGCACACAACTAGAAAGAAAAATGATGGGGCTGCTTGATCAAGAGGCCTACCATAGTCAAACCCCTGCTTTGATGTTTCCACCTCCACGGACAGCCTAGATCAATATATAGATAATAGACAACCAATAATGGATAAAAGATAACGAAAAAGAGTATGATCAAGGCGCTATGATATGCTTGAATGAAATGAGATGAGATGAGTGAACTCCCCTTCAAAGCCACAAAGCCAGAGCTCGATGGAATGGATGTGAGGTTAGAGCCCACGAATAACAAAGATGGTAGAGCTGCAACGTGAAAGAGAGCCAAAGAGCTGTGTAGAATGTCCATGATGGTGAAGATTGCCCAAAAGCCAAGAAGAAGCATGAAGGACTGTCCAGAAGATCAAATGAAGCAAATTTGAGATGTTTTAAGCAAGTTCAAGGATCCCCCACGTTGGTTGGTAGTGGGAAGAGATGTTACACTGCAAAAATAGCAATTGAACATCCCAACGGCCACCTGCGCGTTTGCAAATTTGCGAGATGAATGTGTGTCGTGCAAACATCTCCGCAGCACTCATGTATCATAAGCCAAACAAGTCGTGTAGTCAAGAATCTAGACAAGAAAGTGACAAAGCAGATGGAGGGACATGCGGATGGAGGGACATGGAGGCCTTTGTGAAATTTTGATTTTTGGCTAAGGTAGAGGCATTTTGCAATGAAGAATTACACGGGGTGTAATTTACAACACTACATTTTTACCCTACTTTAACAAGCATATCATTAGTGGAGATGATAACTATAGTAGAGAAAACTTACAAGAGGGTCTTTTGTCCACATGGAGTTGCCCCCAGAAAAGCCCTAAAATGTTGTGAGATGGCATCCAATATGCAAACTGCAGACAAGCATGCTAGGTGAAAGAGAAAGATAATGATAAGATAGTGATAACTAATGGTAAACCAGTATGGGTAGCAAATTGTGCTATGCTAGATAGCCATACGATAGGGTCATTTTGGTTGCACCAATATGAGTAGCAAAGACTAGATAGTCGTATGATAGGGCGACTTTGACTACGTCGATATGCATAGGAACAGCTAGATAGTTGTATGATAGGGTGACTTTGATCAGGCCAGTACAAGTAGCAAAGGCTAGTTAGTCGTACAATAGGACAAGAGATTTAATAGCACTGGTACAAGTTGCAAAGTTAGATAGTCGTACAATAAGGCAAGAGATTTGATAGCACTGGTACAAGTTGTAGAGCTAGATAGTCGTGCAATACGGCTAAAAATACACTGGTACAGGTAGCAAAGCTAGATGGTCATACAATAGGACAAAAGATATGCCAATATGGGTAGAGAATCTAGATGGTTGTACAATAGGGAAAAAGATTTGATAGGTGGATTGGCCCCCATGGAGACAGACAAAATAGATTAAAATTTTTAATTTTCATAAAAACTTGTGATATAGACAAAAGATATACTAGCCCCCCATTAGAATGGAACATGTTGCTCAGAGGGGAACACAATTCATTCTAAGGAGAAAAGAGACATTGTGGCATCTCAACATAACCAGACGTTCCCATGGAATGTCACCCAACAACAAGTGACACACGATATCCACAACATCAAGACAAGAAAGAAGAGACAGGGGGACCTGATTTTTCAATGTATAAGAGTAAAAATATCTCTAATACATGACTACAAATGGGTATTTCAAATGGGTCAAGGTCTTCGGATCTAAAGAAGAGCACATGATGTTTGGTGGATATTTTGCAACCAACTGTTTTGGGAAAAAATTCAGTCGCAAAATAGGTATACCAGCCATAGCGTATGAGACAATGTCTCTCCTACCTTAAAGGGAAGGCCCCCCCTTATCACCGTTCCTTGGATCAACTCAAGGTAAGCAGGAAGTTAAGAGATTAGCAAATAGGATGTTACAAATATTCCTTCTTCTTATCTTTCAAGAAGGAATCCACTTACTCGAGGAGCGAGTAATGGGCAAAACTTTAATCTCTAAACTACACTTCTATCTAAAAGCTATAAAAGTGATACCGATAAACCAACACCAACTCACAGGCTAGTTGAAAAGCGTACCAGCTTGGCTCTAAGACCAGTTTATCTAATCTATAAGAAATACCTCTATCATTGGGGCGCACAGACTTCCAGAAGTAAACTTTCTAACTATTCTAACAAAGTATGTGAAAATAAGATGGTAATATTTCCTACAATTACAGCTTCTAGTTTTATATTACCACAATCGCTCCCAGTCACAGCTTTGGCTCCAATTGTTTCTGATATTCACTTTCCTCTTAATAAAACACAAGAATAACATAAATATAAAGACAATAAAACCAAATTGTAGTCACAGCTTCCAATTTGATTCATCACAATTGCACTCAGTCACATCTTTAGTTCCAATTGTTTCTTTTTATTCACTTTTCTCCAAAATAGTACTACACAATCACAATTATGCTTGCACAAGTTTGGCAGAGCTTTCTTGCATAAAATAAAAATGGTTTTTACAATGAGAGGGACATTCTTTTTATAGGAAAAGAAATGAGAAAAAGGAGGACAAAGTGGGAGCAACTCAACCACTTTGACCCGGTAAAACTAGGTGAGAAGAATTATCGGATTACATGTCATGAGGACATGCAATCGAATTACATGCAATTGCATCACATGCAATTCATGTTCTCCAATCTACAAAACATGAAAACTAAAACAAAAAGGTGAAGAAAAGTGAGTCAATCCTTGGAATTGTCAAAGAAGGCCTTATATTTGACAATACAATCACGAACCATAGGAAGATCTGGAATCTTCATTGTCTCTGAAATGGCTTCAACCCTGATTGCATTTGTATGTGCTGATTTCACAATTTTGTAATCATCTGCAAGATAATCCCTTAAGTGTTTTGCCACAAATTTATATGCAACAAATTTGTTCATCATATGCGCTCCAAATTCTTCAGAATCAAAATAAGCAGTAGCTATATCAGTATATTTTGTAGTCATTTCCTCTTCAGTGAAGAGGTTATCATCTCTGGTAAGAACATTGTATCCTATTTGCCTGAGATTCCTGGTGATGTCCACTTCTAATGCTTGACAGCTCTCCAAATCCCCTTGTAGCTTTGCCAAAGGCTTCTCCATTCCCTGGACTTTGTCGAGCCTTTGCAAGAAATTGGTCATGTCAACATACCCAATCTCTGTATCTGAGATTTGATCAAGAGTTGATGAAACAGTGAGGTGGTGCTATGAGCCAGCTCTTTGTCATATTGATATTTCATCTTTCCTTTGACTTTTGATGGTGCTGACATATCCTGTGCTGCAACATGGAAATTCCAAAGGGTAGATACATCATCTAAGGAGATTAGATCCATGAGAGAGTTAGGCTTTGGTTTGCAATGATAGATCTATGAAGAACAAGGTGTTCGGAGTACTGATTAGATACTCATAGAACATATGTGTTGGCTGGAAGTGAAACAAATAGCACATGTATGTGGGCAAAAAGGGGCAAAATCGAACTTAGAGAGATGGATTGCATGTGGGGCTTTGTTTGTATTGTCAAGAATGCAAGTTGGATGCATACGGACATGTGTAAATGATAATTTTGGTATCTAAAAGAGTGACCTTTTACCAAAATCAGGTTCTTTAGAGGTAATTACATGTAGTGAAAATGACATGTTTTTACATGTAATGGGCTTGGGAGATGCAATCGCATGTGTTGGGGAATGAAGGATGAATTGGCATGAATGAAGGAAGCATGTATACACTTGCATTCTTGAGAGGATAACTTCAACTTTCTTCCAAAAAAACGAAAACAAAACAAGCAACAAACAAGCAAGCAAACAAAAACATACCTCTTGCTATTGACTCAAACATGACAAACTTGAAGATATTCTTCTACATGCAAATCCGTTTTTGGATTTTGGATGATTTTTATGCATTTGTTAAAAGAAAACTTCAACTTATTTAAACACAAAATGCAAAATACTTCAGCTGCATTTGAACAAATGGATAAAAATGAGTCATTTAATGCAATAATGTAGGAAAACAAGTGAGAAATACAAGCAAAATTAAATACATTTACTTACTTGGAGCTCAATGAGCCAAAAATGGAAGAAGTTGAAATGAACTTGTCTTTCCCAAATTCGGATTCTCCAAGTGCAAACGCATGCAACAACTTAGAGGCTTTTGACAAATTCCAAGTTGCAAATCGTGGTCTCCAAGATCAAATGCATGAGGCATTTTTGCATGTATTTGCCCAAAAACATTCTTACAAACCCTTCACATACAAAATGTTTTGGCAAAAAATGGATTTTCTGGGCGTTTTTGGAGAAAAACGCACCCTAAACATGCATTTACATGAGGCGTTTTTGGCTGGAAATGCTAAAAATGTGTTCTTGAGATGAAGACACATGCATTTGGGGGCAAAATCGGACTCTCTAGATGCATGCGCATGAGTTATTCTTGGCTGGAAATGACATTGTCAATAATATAAAACCCAAATTGCACCCTAGAGAAGCATTTGCATGTTTTAAAAACTTGTTTTTACATGCCAAAATGCAAATCGGACTCTTCAAGAGTGATTGCATGTTTAAAAAAACTTGCTTTTACATGTCAACATGCAAATCGGACTCTTCAAGAGTGATTGCATGTTTAAAAAAACTTGCTTTTACATGTCAACATGCAAATCACATTCTAGAAGTGCATTTACATGTTTTAAAAACTTGCTTTTACATGTAAAAGTAAATGACTTGGTCTTTTTCAAGCAAATCGCACTCTCTAGATGCATGTGCATTTTTTATTTTCACAACATATGCAAGTCGCACTCTTGAAAAGGGATTGCATGTTACATGTACATGTTTTTACATCAAGTTTTTGGCCTTTTACATGCAAAATCGGATTCTCTAGATGCAATTGCATGTAAAGTAGGAAAAGAAAGTCATGTTGTTGATTTACACAACTTAAGTGATTTATTTAGCACATGTCTATTTGTTTATTGAGTCTAATATTATTAAAGGGGTCAAAAATAACATTTACACTATATAGTTATATATAGAATGTGTAAACATTATTTCATAAAGTAATATTTAACTTATATGTTTTTTTAAAAACATAAAGTAAAACTCAACATTAAATTAGAACTATATAGTGATAAAGTCACTTAAGTGAAAAATTTAAAAGCAACTCAACATTAAAATATAACATAAAGTGCACTATAGTCACTTAAGTGATAAAATTAAAGTGATAAAATAACTTAAAAACATAACATAAAATGAATTTATGTTATATTTTTAAAAAGTGCAACTCAACTATAGAAAATAACATCTATTTTTTAAATACGCAGTTGAGCTTAGAGAGTCCACTTTTTGGGCACTTAAATGGTCATATCTTTTGACTGATAAGTCTGATTAAGCCCTAAGATAGATCAAATCAAAAGGAAAACCGAAAGCAAGAGATTGGACGAAACAAAAAGACTAAAAACAACTAAACACACACTTAAAAACACAACAAAGGACACTGAAGGATTCAAAAATCAAGTATAGGAAGACAAACTGAAAATTCGAAAAAGACTTGACGAAAGCCTTCAGCAAAAGGATTCGCTAGACATATTGAGATCAATTGATTGATCAATATTGGCTAATTAAATAATGAATTAACATACAGAAATGTGAAACTAAGTTCAAAAGTTTCATACTGTTATCTACATTTTGTGGTGACAAAATGTAGGACAACAGAAGACACAGTAAAAATAACAATTCAAGTCAATATGGAAAAAGTCATAAATGCCCCCAACACTTTGCATCATCACCGAATGCCAAATTCAATATATGACAAACAGAACATGATAACAAATAGAGGAAGTTTACGACATATCACACTTTGTCTCCAAGTACCAATAGAGTAACATGGGTCCTACAGAGGGGCACAATATTTAAAGATAGGTATGGGGGAACACAGACAGGCATGCTCTAATCTACAAATGTAGAACCAAGAGCTGCCTTACAAATCGTCCACCAACAAGTTGTCGTCCTCCCAATCTCGGACATACGGGAGGGAGATCGCAACTGAAGTGGAATTGGTGCTATGGTAGCCATAATGCCTCACCAACTACTAAATCCAAGGATGAAGTTGCTTTGACATTCACACCCAATAGTTCAACTAAGGGAAGTATGAGGCATTGTATAAAGATCGTTGTCAAACTAGAATCTCCCCAAGAAAATCAAACATACAAGCCTCATAGGTTGCAGGCGACTCAACTTGAGGCAAGGTTAAAGGAGCCACATCCCCGACCTCTGTGAAAGGTGCAAGCACAAAAATAGACAGAGGATCCAACGGAGCAAACTTTTGATGGCAAAACTCGAGCACGAGGCCTTTCTCAAGCTTTCTCTTAAAAGATGGAGGGGATACCCTCCGATCCACTATAGCGAGCCTAAGAATCGTAGGAAATTTGGAATATCAAGAAGTGAGGTGATCAACAGAGGTTTGTAGGAAGGGGAGATAAAAACATGAACCCTCTTAGCACAAGGCTCGATAGTCACGTTCAAGAGTAGAAAGCAAACCGGAGGATGTGGCTAGATGAGAGATAGATGTAACAGGAGCTAAAGCAAGAGAAAGGGTAGACGACACGAACATAGGAACCAAAGAATCGGTCTCTACCTTTGCAATGGCCTCTTGTTCCAAAGCCCTAAGAAACAAACTTTAAACATACTCCCTTCAAGAAAGATACATAACTTCCTTCATATTTGCTAATGACATTAAGAATATTACTATCATGACAGACATACTACTAATTAATTAGTGACCTTTAATAAATCTAATGACAACATACTACAGTTGTACTAATCTCCTATGAAGCAGGGTCTTACAAGTCCTTAATGAGGCAGGGTCTCACACAATTAAGAAAGCGGAATAGACACCACTCTTGGGAAGATATATTAAGAAGTTGTGGACTGCATTTGAGGGGAGCAAGAATTATATCATACTTAAATTTTCCAATTCAAAATCCTATGTCGACATGACACTTATCGATCTCTATTACTTTTGTTTGGCACCACATTATTTTTGTCATTACTCTCATGTCAAAGAGACTTATGAATTCTTTCTTCAATGTGTTAGACTCCTCCTTTTCTCCTTTCATTGCTCAGTTATGGTTAATCAAAGAGACCTGTTAGAACCGTATTGATAGATATTCTACTTTCAATCCATCGGCAAGAAGTATGGAGCTATCATCGACAAGTTTTCCTTGTTCTTACTCTTTGCAAAAATCAGACATTCTTCAATGGATGTTCCTCCTTTGATTAACATTATCGATGAGACAGTGGAATGCCTTATTGATAAATATTTTATCAATGAGATTTTGTATTTTTCCAAGACTAATCATGGCTTTCTTCTATTCTTCATGTTTCACCGGCAAACATGTTTTCGATGAGACTCTAGTGTATCATGCCCATAACCATATTTCGATATAGCTTTGCATCTCAGTAAAATTGATGTGTTCTTTCTTCGGCCTTTATTTTTTTCATCAATGAGATTACTTTATCGACGAAACTCTACAATCTCTTATCGACAACGTTTCTCATTGAATCACTGGGTATAATATGTCACTATAACCTATGTGTCTGTTTGAAAACTTGTGACCTCTGTTATTGATAAGACTGTTCATGCTCTTGTTAGATATCTGATATCATTGTTGAAGTCTATATTTGAATTTCGACAAGGGTTTACCTAAGTCTTATCGAATTCTGATTTTTCAATGTAACATTGCATTTCGGTATGATGCTTCTCATCTCTAGTAGACGCTTGGAATTTCATTGATGCCAATGTTTTCGATAAGATACATCTACATGTCTCCTCAAAAGCTCGTGACCTTTCGATAAAACTAGTCATGCCTTTGTTAGACATATGATAGTGTACCCTTATTTGTCTTTCAATGAAGAATCTTGTAAGTCACATCGACATCTAACTTTTTGATGTAACTTCACCCTCGATATGACACTTCTCGACCTTAATAGACTCTCAATGCTACAACGATATTGGTACAATCTCAATTTTTGAAGAAGGTATGTACATGTCTCTTCAATGAATAACATTTTGACGTATCTTTGTCCTTCAATGTGACATATTCTGTGTGCCATCGACTTTTAGTGCTTCTTTGATATGACTTCTTTTCGGTATGACGGATATACAGTCTTGGCAAAATACCACCAATGGTCTTGTTAAGTCTTTCTTTGATGTCAACATCCACATTTGGTTTCGATAAGACATGAAGACGTCTGCTCAACATATTATTTGAATTCAAATTTTCCGCCAAATCGAATTATTATATTATAATTCAAGTTCTGGTATTTTTGTGCCATGAATCATGATGAGTTACACTATCTAAAAGGATATAGATAATTGGAGAATTTTGGAAATTCATGCCTAGTTGGGAAAAACACTTGGAGAATCTTGGAATTCTACCCCTTATTGGGCGAAACATGCATGAACACTTTCAGATTTCAAGGCCCAATTGGGCGAGCAACAAGGTAATTCGTAAATTTGCTTTGAGTTGGGCTGAAGAAATGGACAATTTCGGAAATCATGGTTTTGTGTCAGACAAAATCGGAATTTCAAGGCCAATGGCAAGTAGAAACTCAGATCTCTCCAGCCTGTGTCAAGTTAATTTGGAAATCTCCAGCCTCTGGACAAAATTGGAATTTAGAGGCTCATGTGGCAATTGAAACTCAAAAATCAAGCCTCTATGGAAACTGAAAATTCTAGGCTTCATGTGTCAAGTGGTAGTTCGAATTTGAGAGCTCTATGTAGCAAGGGGCTTGAGGTAACTCGAAAATCAAGCCTCTATGGAGCAAGGCCATCAAACTTGACAAAGGGAGTTCAGCAAGTGCCACCAAATGTACCTCAGATTTGACATGTTCACATGGCAAGTGCCACATCAGGTAGCTCAAAAACCTTAGGTTGATGTGGCGCCACATGAATTTTCAACATGTCAAATCAGAATTCCTTAAGCTTGAACTTGATGCTTGCCAATTGGAAATTGACTTTTCCTTGATCAAATCTTAATGCTTCCCATGAAATTGACCAAACTTGGTGCTCAAACTCTTGACTAAATTCAATTTGTCAAGCCCAAGGGCTTAACATAAATAATCTCAATAAATGACTAAGTCAAGGTTATCCTTGCCCAATTCCTATAAACTTCATGTTATCCCTTGACCATTGTTATTCCATCCTCATACTCGATCAAATCTGATGTTCTTTGTTTGCTTCTCCTCTCTCTTCCTAAGGCTTGGATACTTCAAAATCTCCTAAGTGAAGGTCTAACTTGAGGTTTCAACTATAAGTGCCAACCTCCCTTACGAATTCTCTTAAACAAAACTTCAATTTCAAGAGACTTACAAGACCTCACAATACTGCCAATGTAACCTACTGCCTACACCTACTGACAACAACGACAAAAAGAGGGGGTCCCCATGCCCAATGGGGTGATGCTGTGAAGAGCTCACAACAGGTTCAATGATTTGGTTTTTGTTCATTACAACATACACCATCACAAGAAAATATTGGACACACACTTATCTCCCATCACTCCAAAAGAGGTTGATCCATAGTCAAATTGTATCACCAAGGCCAAGGATCTCGTCTTCAAGAGCTTTGCAAGACTTGATCAAGTGGATTAAGAGGCAAAAGCAATAGCCATGGCATAGGAGGATAAAGCATGAATAGGCTGCTTCAATGTTGGTGTACAAATAGGTATATATCATGGTTACATCTATATCATGGACCTATCGGAGATGCCCAAACCAAACATGTACAACTACAAATTTTGGAAAAATCAATATAGGTTCCTCTAAGCCATAAGTGTACTTTTAGTTTTGATCTCACAAATTTCATAATTCATGAGTTTTATATACATTTGACAATATTTATATATTTAAAAATGTTGTTTACTTAGATAATATCGACTTTTGTACTCCTGATTGATGTATACTTGTGTATGTGATCAAAATAGCTTCTACTTGATTAGTTTACTATGCATTTCAAATTTGTTATTAGAGTGGTTGATAAAAGTTTTAAATCCTTAAAAATTGCTATATTTCATGAATTTTCCAGTTAGTTGAGTCTAAATGTCAAGTTTGAATATAACTCAAAAATCAGCTTACTGTATGAACAAAGTCCAAGTCTTGTAACTATGTTATATTACTTTGATTATGCCATCTACCAAGGTTCAAACCCTTGAAGGTGCATTTGGGCCAAATTCAATCCCCAAGTAACTTTAACGGATTAGTCCCCCTACTCATGGTAATTTAGTTGAAGGAGGCTTCTAAAATAAATGTATGCTTACTCAACATGCAATCCACGTAAGGGCAAAGTTGTTGATATCTAGAGATAATCCAAATGTATCCATCAAAAATAAATAAATAAAAGAAGTGAACACTAAAAAGGCCTCATTCAAACATTTCATACCAAGAGGTTACTTTTTAGCATCCAATGTTCAAAATTGATCAAGGAATAGACTTTCCACTATAGTGTTGTAAATTGTAACACCTTACAATTTCACAATCTATTTGGGGCACTTGCTTTGGTGTGCCTCCTTTTGGGTTTTTTGAGCCCATTTTGGCCCATCTCATCAAAAATGTTGTTGTATGCTCATGGCATGAACTGCTCCAATGTCCTGGGCATGTGCGCTCTGCAACCACCTTTATTTTTCCCTTTTTGGAGTGGACTATGGTGCATAGCACCAAAGTCCCTCCAAAAGGGGTCCAAATTTTTTGGAGTGTCAATTCCGATTATTCATAATCAAACCCCAATATTTTAATGACCGTTGGAAATCGGCCTAAATGCAAGAATAAATTGAGATCCCTATTTAAAGGCATTATCTCTAATTCAATTTAACAATCCACAAGTCGCAATTCAAACATTCCTAATTAATTCAAGAGCATACCTGAGTACAAAGAGCATCAAGCTATCTTCAAGTTTCATTTCATGAGTGATTATGGTATGATGTATTCATGTTATCCCATCAACATTTGGAGACTTGTCTAAAGAGCACTGCATCAACACTATTATCATCCAAAGGTATAATCTTTGCCAATTCAATGTTTCATTTCAAATTTAGCCTCTACCTCAGCAGGGGTAAGCTCTCTTTTCCATAGTCATTATTGTAGTGGAGGTTAACACCTAACAAGTTTGACTTAGGCAAGCCCCTATACAGCATAACATTTTTCCCTCTTTTATGTGCGCAAGTTACAAATTCAACAATAGAAATTTTTGGGATTACAAAGAGCAAACTGAGACATACAATTCCAAATTTTGAATAGGCAAAAAACTCATGGACTATGCCATCTCGTACACTTGTCTCCAACACTTTTTGGCTGAATTTTGGAGGGAGAGATCTATGGAGCATCCTAATTCCGGATCCAAAATTTAAGTTGACAGAAACATACCCAAGACCAGAGCACCTAGCACACTTGTCTAGCATTCTCAAGCTCAAATTTCAATGGCAGGTTCCTTTCTATATCTTATTTCTATCTTTGTACTTTTTTTAAGAACAATATTGTATTATTTACCTCATAACGGTCATTTAAGTCCGTTAGATGTAACTGGTCAATTAGATAGCTTAATATCTTTCTATTTTCTCTCGCAATTAACAATTGTTTCTTTTAGAAACATCGTCTTTGTATTTCCTTATCTAAGGAGCCTTCGTCTCCTTTATAATTACTTCTTTAAATCCATCAATTATCATTTCATGGTATCAGAGCCCATAGGTTTTTAGCGAATTTTTAATTCGTAGTTATTATACTTGGAATTAAATTTCAATGCTTTTCAACATTTTTTTATGAATATTTGTGAAGAATCCAGAATATTTTTAGAAGTTATGTTTCTATTTTTTTAATTCAAATTAAAGGTTTCAAAAATGAGGGTTTTTAAAATTGCAAATCTCTGAAGATTTCAAAGCTTTTTCTACCGAGCGTGGCAGTTTTCTATCTCAAAATTGTGTTTTTTTGGAGGTTCCGTGTGCCACATTCGAAGGGTTTCCATGTTTGCTCATGGAGGGAGGGTTTTTTGAGTTTTTTTTTCCACAAAAAATCATGGATCGACGGTTTGCTGATTTTTTTACCACAAAAAATCATGGATTATGGGTTTTCTAATTTTTTCAAAAAAAAAAATCATGATGGGTTTTTAATTTTTTCCCCAAAACAAATAATGATGGGCCTGATTTTTTCCAAAAAAATCGTGTAACTTTCTATTTTTTTCCTGAGTTTTGCTCAATTTTTTCCACAAAAATCATATGTTTTATATAAGTATTTTTGCTCAATTTTCCCAAAAAAATCGTGGTTTTCTTTGTTGTAGTTTTGTTGGGATCTTTTTGAAAAATTTTTGAAAAACGTTGTGGGTTTTTGTTTTATTTTTTCCTTAAAAAAAAAGGTATTGACAATTTTTTCACAAAATCATGGCATCTTCGTCAAAATGTTTTGACTATTTTTCATAAAATCGTGGTTTCTTGCAGATTGTTTTGGGTCATACCTCAAGTTTCAAGGGCGAAGGTTGTTTCTGCAAATGTACCGGAGTTTATTGATGTTCATTGGTGTAGTTGCTTTTGATGATTTTTTGCAAAATCATTGTTTTCCAAAGTTGTGACATTTTTTGAAGCTAGTCTCGGTATCTCTGGATGAAAGGAGGGATAGCTTTGTTACCCGACATCATATTGTAAGGATTATGGAAAACTTGGTCATATCTAGAAGTTTTGCAGCACCAAGGAGGGTCTCAACAATAGGCTCGTGTTCCAGAATATTCTAATGGAAGTGGGCAACCTTCTATTCATTCATGGCCAAATGACCTGCATATTCAATCTTCTATAGGGTAATTAGTTAATGAAAATCAATATATGAGTTTTAAGCTAACTTGGGGGTTCATCAAGGTGTGAGAATGCTATGGATGAAAGGGGAGAAGCACAAAATCCGTTTGAGCTCCATTCGAAAGTTTTAAAACCTTTTGTGAAAATCCCTTTTAATCCTAAAAAACCTCGTCACCAACTAGCGACAACCCTAGACAAAGATTAAAAAATTTGAAGGGTAATTGAGTGTGGTTGTGTCACATTTACCAAACAGATTTTCGAGGGAGCTACACAAGAGTCTATTGTCATCAATTGAGTGAAGATGTGTCAAGAGATAAAAAAGGATGATAAGGTAGAGGTTCATAGATTGCATATGAAGGTGCAATCAAGGTCTACAAGTGTTCCAATGCCAGCACAATCAACTACGCATATGCCCTCTATGGTTGGTAGTGATGGTGGTCATGGTGATGTTTCTACAGGAGGAAAGAGAAATATTATTATTAGTGAGAAAGTCAGAACATTTGTAGGTTTGTTCAATATGTAGACATTGCCAAAACTTTCTATACCCATGTCATGCCATTCCATGTAGCACGTCCTCTTTACTTTGAACAAATGTTCAAAGATGTAGCTTCTTTTGGTCCCTCGCTAACCCCTGGAAAAGATAAACTATACACTACCCTCCTTGACAAAGAATATTCCAAGTTGAGTTCGGTGATGGAAGACACGAGATAGAGTTGGATTAGGATGGGCTTCTCTGTTGTCATGGAAGGATGGAAAAATAGAAAACATTGGCCACTCATCAACATCATATTCACATGCTTAGTTGGATCTCATTTTCGTAGAGCTATCGTTGTTATGGAAAGTTGGTGCAGTCATAGATAGAGGGACCTCAAAGAGATCAATCCAATTTGTGCAGCAAGAGTCACACACGACGAAAACAACAAGAATCAATTGAGAGACGAGAAAGATCAGCCTTCATATTATCAGAAAACCAGTTACAATGGACTTGCAACATGAAGTTGCATTCTAGGCATACAGGCCTGATTACAAATAGAAATCTTATATCCTAACCTTCAAGAGGTTGTATCATTATCTAGAAAAACTGAGAGATATCTCTAAGGATCAATTACATCAGCATATAAAGCATTCGCAAGCCTCAGGTCAACCAAGAAAGATTACATTTCCCAATGAGAAGAAAACGTATTACAAAATATAGGTCAAGACCCAAATCATAAGGATCGCCCTCAAATAGATAAAACATGAATTGCAATCCCTCAAGTAGGTTGGCCACAAGTATAGCAACATCGAGAAATGAGCCACGAAACTTCGTCAATTGGGAAATTCCTTCGCGAGATTGAAAAACACAAACTAGCCACAAAACGTGAAGAACAATTAAGTCCCACCAAGAGTCCACAAGATCTCAACTGCGAAGTAACCAATCAAGGTGCGAACCAAGGTGAAGGTTCAACATGATGCCAAGAACACGCCACAAGATCCACAACAGCAAAAGATCCAAAATGAAGGTGCACTGAAAGAAACTAAGAGACTGTACAAATAGGAAAACAGAAAACAAATATTTTTTTTGTTGATGCAAGATTATAGAGAAACCCAACATGCTCCTGCATCAAAAGCATAATGATACAAACCTCCAATTTCATATTTTGAGAAATGCCATAGAGGAGGTTGGGGCCTCAAATGTTGTACAAATGGTCACTATTTTGGCAAGTGTATGCAAATTATTCAGCATAATGGTAGTGGGTGCTTACAAGAACATCTTTTGGACCCATGTGTTCATATGTTGAACTATGCACTAAAAGACGTGGGAAGATAGATTGGATGTGATAAGTGGTGGCAAAAGCTAGAGATGTTCAAATATTTATTTGCAACCACCACACTCTGCTCTCTTCAACACTTTTCCATAGAAGGAATTCCTCAAACTAGTGGTGACAAATTATGCCAATTATTTCATTTTTCTTGCAAGGATACTTTAAGTGAAGGCTCTATAATTGATGATGGTTAATTCAAAGTGGAGTATATGGTCTATTACAAACACTATGAAAAGAAAAGTATTAAACAAAATACCCGTAGTGATGATTGGCAGTCCACTACGAAGTAAGAAATTTCTAATTCTGATTTCTAACTTGTCTTTTTTGAATTTTTTGTTTGCATAAATATTTGCTCCTTCAATGTAACTTTTGTAGATGTCATTAGATATGTTGATACATACTCTCCTAGTTTTGGAGAGACTTATGAGACATTTGACAACATGCTTAGGAAAATGGAACAAGAAATTTGTAACAAGGATCTTGTTTTGGAATTATATGAACAACATATGAAGCCCATAGTGATGCAATAGTGGAACATTATGAACCCTCTACTTCATATGACAGCCTTTGCACTAAATCTCAAATGGTATGCACCAAAAGCCAGTAGATAGCCTCCTTGTGATGATGAGGGGGTGAATGAAGGGTTAATTAAGGCTCTTCGAAACATGTATTCATTTGAGGAATCAAGTATACTTCACACACAATCGCTTGCCTTTACTAATCTTTGTGGTCCAACATTTAAGAAACCAAAGGCAAGGATACATAGAGTTACTAGCTCAAACTGATCATAGTGGATGGTGAAAATGGCACAAGAAGGATACACCCAAGTTCAAGAAGCTCTCTATTTGCCTCCTTTCTCAGGTTACTAGTTCCTTTATTACAAAAAGGAATTGATTCACATACAACTTCATTCACTCTATCAAGAGGAATATGCTGACCTCAAGACAAGCAAAGAAGTTGGTGATCGGTGCACACTGCACAATGCTTTGCAACTCCAAAATCATCAAACTTTAAAGCATTGGCAGATGCCAACTTTACAATGGAATGTTAATCCAAAAGACACCACCCAAATTGATGAGGAGGAGACACAAGAGAGTTTGATGGTTATTCCATTAGATGAGGCCATCTCCTATAGTGGCAATAACTCAAAGTCAAACTCCAATTTTGATGTGGTATTGGCCAATGCCGATTAGAAGCAACCTCATACTTTCTATTACTATTTTTTGTTACTTTGTCATGTTGACATTTGTAGTTTAAACTTGCAGTCTTTGGGTATTTAGTTGTATTACTGTTTTTAAATTTTGTATCATATGCACATTGACAATGAGTAAAGGAAGCAAATAAATCTTAAGTTTTGACATTTATTAAAACTAATTTATTCAACTCTCATGTTATTCTATTGTTGTGTATTAAGGATTCTGTAATGTATATGCCAATAAAATGAATACCTTATCAATGTTATCATATAAATATATGAAATTTTCCTATTTTTTACATAGCCCTCCCCTTTGTCATCCCTCATCATCCCCAAAGATGGCCTCAAAAAAAATCATCCCAGAAACATATTCCCTCATCCCTTGCCATCCCCATTCCAGGAACTTTGTGGAACATAGATTATACTTAATAAAAGTTGCAAAATCAAACTTGCATTAATGAACCTAAAATTTAAAAACTGAACTTTATAATTGCTTGAACAACACTCACACCCTATTCACCTCCACATCTAAGTAACATCGCTTATTCACAATTTGGCATTCTCGTTTTCTCTGGTACAGGTTACTTAATTTGATGATGTAACATGCAATCAACTCAAACTGCAGAAGAAGATTAAAGCACTTAGGAGTATTCCCAAGCAACTGAGATTCTGGATCTGGGAAAATATGATGCTATTTCTGAACAATTTCAGGACCTTGCAAATTTTAATCTTCGCAAACTCAGAGAAATGCAATCTAACAGATTAGTTCAAAATTATATCCAATGTAAGCTGTTTCATGCAAAGAAAAGCATTCTGAAGCATTAACCCTCATGGATTGGCAAACTGTGATAATATTCCATATAAAATAAAGAAAAGCTCTTGTTCGCCAAAAAAGCTAAACTGCAGGGAAATGAATAATTACTTCCACATGAATAAACTACAAGAACATCAAAGAAGAGATGTAGTAAAAAGACTTACCTCCTATGCTCATGCACTCGCTGAATACACACTGACTTAGTACCAGTTATCCTCAGTCCATGCTTACGCAAATATGCTTTGATTTCTTCCAATTTTAGTCCATTCAAATCACCGCCCTCTATTGCAAATAAAACTAATTAGCAATATGTCATTCAATAATTAGAAATTTTATATCATGATGAAAAGCTATACTTGCCACTAACATTGTTCTTGAAAATTGACTTATTAAATGTGACAAAGCATTAAACAAATCAATTCGCTCAAAGCATCTTGAAGCATTCAAAAGCTATGAGCCTGTAGAACACATCAACCTTGCTTAAGGCACATCTCCCTGAAGGTACATCTAAGTTATCAACTACAAAGATGCTCTACCAAAACTACAAATGCCAGACAGTCCTGACATAGATATCTTGCCAACATTAAAAACAAATTTGAAATTACTCTTGTATTCAGTATACAGCCAGCAAATTATTATTGTTGAAACATACATTGAAATAATTAAATTTCTGGAACAACTTCACACAAAAATCAATGGTGTCCAAAAGTTTTAGCCAAGTAAAATAAAAGTGGACACCTACCAAAATCAGGAAGTATAGAGCATAAGGATCAAAGTTTCTTTTTGTGATCCACCACTATGAGCATAGTCGATCAATGCATGAATTACAATGTTGTGTGTTTTATTTAGAAAATCCAAAATAACTTTCTTCAAATAAAAAATGGGATTTATTTAGCAAAGCAATTGTTTGAATGAAACATTTAGCTGCTTTTCTAATGTAAACAAAAAGGTGTTCTTTACTTGAACCAGAAAAACAAATTTTTCCATTCTTTGCACATACCTCAGCATATCAGTTGAATGCCTATAGGTCATGTGCTCTGCTCTCCCTCAGCCTTCGAACCAAAGGAGAGCCAACATGTCTGCATTAATGAACTAACAATACTTCCCCAACTCCACATGTCAATGAGCTCTCCACGGGAGAGGGTATCTCCAAAGACCTTTCTCAAGATTGGATTAACTATATCCATTACAATGTCGCTCAGGTGCAGCAAAAACTGTTGGACAAAGTAGCCCCAACAGCTTTCGGATGAATAGGTGCCTTCAGACAACTTATCTTACAAATAAGTGCAGGGAAAATTGATAGCGCATCCATAAGAAAAAAGTTCATAAGGCCCTCGGCTCAGTAACAAATTTTACATGCTTGAAATATTTAATAATCCTGAACTTCATTCAGTTATGGCTAAAAATACTTGCAATAACAAGTTCATATACAATTTTCCCTATTTAAATGGGTCTAAAGACATAAAGATAAATATAAGTACAGTGTTATTCAATAGCTCAACCATATGAAAAATGTTCATAAAGTCCTAGGTTCAGTACCAAATGTTACATGCTTTAAAATGTCTTATATTCCTGAACTTCATCCAGTCAGGGATAAAAACATTCACAATAACAAGTTCATACACAGTTTTCCTTCAAAACTAATGTAGCCACTTATTCACACAGAACTAAGGACATCTCACCCTTTTCCCCAAGGTCCAAAGCATCAGGGCATGTTAAAAAGAACATCATCATCATGTACCATTGATATGGAATCTGGATAGATCCCAGTGTTGGGGCAAATTGCTAGCAACGTGGTGTATAAGTTATGCTATTAATGATGTGCCTCTATTTATGGGTGCACGAAAACCAAAACCTCCAGAGACATTTTTGGCAATTGTGTAGCCATCTCAAAGGTGTCCATATTCTTCCTCCACATGTTAAATCAAACCAAGAGTTAAATCTGATTTGGGTCCCAAGAGAGAAATGGACAACACTAAATTTCTAAAACACAGATATGTAAAATGACTTGTAGATAAGAACACACATAACATTCATCCATGAATCCAAAAGATGTATTCAATAGTGTACAGAATATTATTACGTGGAACTCTATTGAAGGAGATGATTGACTATCCATCTTCTCTTCCTAACTCAATCTATGTATTTGAAATACAAAATGCAAAGAAACCATTCAGTAGCTTTGCAGTTTGCTCTTCCATGTATGATCCTTTGCTTTCTATTGATTAAAATAAGTCATATCAAGAACTAACAGTCAGAAATAGTTCCACAAGGTAAGGAAACAACCTTGAGTTTGAGAAGAACTAAAAATTTTGTCACTGAGTGACAGCAAAAAATGTTGGTGCAACAACAGATATAGTTGGTTCCTTTAATAAGCGGAAATGACGAAGGGTTGTGACTCTTCCAAAGGGTGGTAATTATGGAAGGTTGACTCTTTCAATGAGTGGTGATTATGAAAGGTTGGGACTCTCTAAAAAGGCATAAATAATGGAAGGTTATGACTCTTTTGGATGGTGGTAATTGTGAAAGGTTGTGACCATTGCAAAGGGGCAGACATGGTGAATGGGTGACTCCCTCATATTGGAAAATATGAAGTGGAGAAGGTTTCATTTGAGGAGATCATCCAAGGGAGATCAATTTGGGAAATACTATATTATTCTTAAAAGCAACCATGAAAAGTGGCAACTCTATTCTCATGAAAGGTGGTAACCCTTTCACCAATAATGTATAAAGAAGAAATTATTCAAAGTATTCAAGGATCACTTATCTATCATAACTCACCAATACATTAAATTAGAACTCACTCAATCATCACTCATCCTTCAATCATTATTCACTAATATATTAAATCAGAGAAAATTATTCAATTATCCATCAAACATCAATTGGGAATCAAGAAAACAAACCAACAATCAATTCTTCTATCAATTCAATCAGTTTGTATTAATCATTCAATCATTGAATAGGAAGAAGATAAGCATTGAACAAAATTATCACCTACAGTAGATCAAGTTGTATTAACACCTTCAGTCATCCTAGTATGAAGGAATAGTTGTACTCCTTGTGCATATTTGAATGGATGTGAATGTCAATATTTTTTGCAGACTTCATCTAATATATCTATATGCTTAGAATAGACATATGCAATGTAAACATATATCTATATCAATTCTAACAATATCATATACCTACTATAATCGACCATATTAAGGAAGGAAAGGAAGTACAAGAAGGGGGAACGGTGAGACCACACTAGGTACACCACCTCATGAAATTGGTTAAGGATTGCATGAGGCCAAGGGGGATGGAGATTTCACTCTTGGGCCCAGTGTTGAGTTAAGGGAACCCTATTGCAATCTTCCCTCCGAACCAATATGGGTTAGTTATTGAGGTAACTAAGAAATGGATCCTCAATCATAAGAGGAGAGAAGGATAGTGTTGGCATTAACCGGTAAGGATGTAACCAATACACGGTAAAGAGGTATTGTCATTGATTGCCAAACAGGGGTGTCTGCTAAGTTCAGTCATAAACCAAGGAGTGGTTCAATTGGCGCAAAGGGAGAGACTGGTTAGGAGACCGGGGACATGTAGTGAGTAAGAAGAGGCACTATCTTGATTACTCTTAAAGCTCTAACTGATAATCAAAGCAACTGGTAAATGACGCAACCGGTAATCAACATTTCAGTACTATGACCCGATGATTCAACCAATACAAACAGAGAAAGGAATGGTGACAAGTGAAAGTTTATACCTGTGCACAACCTAAGGATAAAAACCGATCAATGAAGACGTCATCAAGACTGATGAACTGGGGAAAGTCATAGTTGACAAACACTTGTGTGACTCTTTGACCAGGATTTGTTGCACAAAATCAGGACGACTTTGTGTTATCAAGAAGATCAGTGAAAGGCGTGATTGAAGGATTTAATGCCGAAGTTTATGGCATTAGAACATGAAGAAATATCTTGTGAAGGAAAGCTTTCGACTCGCATCTTTCGTTTCCTTCATAAAGCAGAAAAAGCACATGGCATGCATCGGGTATTTCCTCAATGAACTGAGACTCCACTGGGTGATGGATCCAAAGGTGATCTTTAAATAGGTCGTGCATGTAAAAAGAAGAAAGGGCAAGAAGCCTATATATTCCTCAACCTGTGAATAATATTGTTTGCCTTCATTCTGCCAAAGAAAAAGAGTGAACCTGTATGCTAAGAAGCTACAAAGGTGAAGAGAAGAAGAAAAGAAGTGTGTGCAAGGAAGCACAACAGCCAAGGAGAACATACCTATAGTGACCGGTGATGATTCTCAATTGAAGAAGAATAGCGCTCTTATCAGGCTCAGCAAAGCCATTCTTAAAAGATCAAAACCTCTATTGCTCTCTGACAATTGCAATAGCAAAATCCCAGTATTTTGAGTGGACATTAACAGGTACCTTGTATTAAATCCCTTAACCAAGTGACATCTGTGTAGGTGTTTTAAGTCCTCTAACCAGGCAAGTTCTAATAGGCCTTATTTCTTAAATCCCTTAACTGGGTCACATCTAACAGTGTGTTTGTAATCCTTTGACAGGGAAGGCTCCTTATAGGGCCCACTTCAGAAGAGTACAAAATTTGTGAGGTTTCCTCACAATGTGGTTTTCTCCCAATTTGGGTTTCCACGTGATAAATTTGGTGTTGTTTACTGTTTGTTTGTGTGATTGTTATTTCTGTGATAGAGCTTGTTCTACTTACAGTTTTGGTTAGAGTATATCAGATTTAGTACTAAAGTTTTAGTGGATGCTGATTCACCCCTCCCCTCTCAACACCAATTGGGATCATCAATTGGTATCAAAGCCAAGTCCCTTTTCTAAGTTGCTAAACCGCAACAGGGAAAAGTTCTAATGATGAGGAAGGAATGACCAAAGTTTTCTAAGAAAAACTTCACCTTATGGTGCAGCAAAATGAAGTTGTACATGAAGACCACCGGAGATCAATACTAGACTCATGTAATGTAATGTCCCCATTTTTCAAACCTTTGGGATTAGCTTAGTTTGGCAACCCTTGTAAGCTAATCAGGTGATTAGAAGAGGTCAAGTGGCAGAGCCAGTGATTGGATTCCATTCTGGAGGTTCCGGTTGTCAGGTCTGCTCTTCGTTTGGGTCAGATTGGACGACTTACTATTTTTAATAACTGGTATTTTTGGTATGGCCTGGTTTAGCAAGGTGTGCACAATGTTATCAGATGTTTCGGGATCGTTTATCAGGGATCTCCAGTTTGAGAGACTTACTATTTATAGTAAGTCTATTTTTAGCGGATGGCTATTTCTGGCAGGGCAGTTTGAGCTCGAGACTCTGTTGTCAAAAGTTAGTTTGTTTCAGTCAAATAGATTCAGTGGCTTCATATTTTAATTGTCATTATTAAATTAAGTTATTTTAATTTAATAACTTTATGACTTTATAACTTTAATGTTATAAAATGATGTTGTGTTGAGGAAGCTACTTAAGTGAAAAAAGTAAAGTTGAATCTTTTTCAAAAATCTTATATATTCAACTCGAAAAAGCACTTTACTTACCTATTGATCAGTTGATAAAGATTGTGTTTTGAGAAGTGGAGAAGAAAGGCTAGGGTTTGAGGATTGATTCCTCATTTTTTCAATTTGAATCGTCGCTGATGGATTATGAATTTTGCCACTGAAATTCTGAATATTTAATTCTGATTTTGTGAATTCAAATTTGATGTTGAAGTATATCAAATTCAAGAGATTTGTACAATTACTGGATTAAAGAGGTTTTATCCATTTGTTAGTTCGATTTAATTGTGTCTATCAATTATTTGGAAGGCTGTTGTATCTTCCAATCAATTGTGTTTGCATTGTGAAGGATGAGTTTGTTTCCTAAAGGTTGTGCCACCTTTCCAAGACCTGCGATTCTTGCTTGGAAGGCTGCGATATTTAATTGGGAGGTTGTGTTTCTTTTTGTAGCATTGGCTGCATCAACTCTCCTTGGGGCTGCGTCATGTTTTGCAGAGGTTGAGACACGTTTTTAAGAGGTTGTGTGGCATGTTAAGGAGCCATGATTTCTACCTTGCTGGCTACGTCAACTTATATGAAGGCTGTGATTTTTGCTAACAGCTATACCAAATGCCAGGTGCTCATTAATATTGTATATGTTTGGTAATAAATTCAGGCACTTTAATGTTTTCATCTTTCAAAGAGAAATTAAGATAGAATTTGTTGTTGGACTATTACTTTAAATTTTGAAAAGTTTTCAAAAATCATATATTATCAAAGAGACAAAAAAAAAAAAACTTGCAAACAATCCAGGAAAAGTTATCTTTCAGCATAGAGCTAGGCAGGCTCTTTACAGTGGTATCAAATCATGTTTCCTGCCATCCTGTGGGGTATGAAATTCATTTTTATTCTGATGTTATATTAAAAGTGACCAGCACTCTTGCATTTTCTAGCTATGGACAAATACAGGAGGCCTAGTTCTAAGAGTCAGCGTAGCAGCGTGGGAAAAAGAGAGGAAATAAATGCCTTGATGGAAAGTATGGAGAAACTTAAGCTTCATCAACAAAGGTTGGCGGAGAGCTTGTCGGATCTAAAGGCAATTGAGAGGGCAGCGAGGTATATGGTTTCTGCCTTTAGAAGGCCAACATCGAGATTGCAGAGAAGAAAGCTAGAGTTTTCTCCGACAGGTGTCCATGATGCAGATGTACCTATATTTAGTACGGCACCTGCTAGTCCTATCCGTAGTGCTGATGATGGACTTATTTCATAGGGACATGTAGATGTATCAGTGCCCTTGGTGGACAGTAGCACTGAGCTTCAGCATGTTGAGGCTCCCAGAGTAGTCGCTATAGTTAGTTCAGAGGCAGCTGATGTTGTAGTTGTCACTGAGTGTTCAGACTCTTCCGAGGAGGGAGTTGTTATTGGAGACTTCAATGTCAGCTATCGTAGTGTTGCTCCAGTGCAGAAGGCAACTGCTTCCTCATATGGAACCGATGCATGTATGGAGTCACCTAGCTGTGATGTTGGTGATCTGGGCATTATAGCGAAGTCGGTAGATGGTGGTTCATGCTCCAGCATTATTGATGTACAGCCTGACATTGAGTCATGTGTGCAAAGTCAGGTGTCAGTAGTTGAGGCTTTAATAGGAGATGTGGATGCAGATAGTATGGACACATCTGATGATATATTCGATGATGCTATGAGCCGCACTGGGTATGACACCCACTGTGAGATGTTGGGTGATGACTCCGAGGAGGTTTTGGTTGAGTCCCAGGATCGATGTTTACAAGATCTTACTATTGAGGTGGACACTGAGACATGCGAGGAGATTGATATTGCGAGGGCTTCCATTTCTTCGGATGAGGAGTTGGTTGAGGTACATGCTAGTTGTATCTCAGATGCAAAGTTGTGTGGGGACAATAGCTCATGTATGAGCGATCTTGTGGTGAGCAGTTCTGATTCAGCCTCCTAGCACAGTACAGTTAGTGGGACAGAGAGCTTGCATAGGAGGCAAGGCTTACATAGGCATCTTTTGTCTAGTCAATTGAAGGTGAATGATAGGGACATCTCTTCAGCTATTGAGCATTATGATGCTATTTATCAGATGTTGGCCGTATCTAGTTGGGGTACTCCTATGTCAAATGAGCACGGTGATAGTAGTCTTTCCCTAGCAGAGGTTCATGCGCTTCGAGAGGTTGTCAGGGTCTTAAAGCATAATTATTCACAGTTAGTTGCTGACAGGGATTATCTTCTGGAGTGGGGGAGTACCTGTTATGAGACATTGTTAGGGAAAGAGGGGGAGGTAGTTGATCTCACCCATGAGTTAGAGGTGACTGTGGACTCACTACAGTGTACCCAGTTGGCTTTCCAGGAGTCACAGTCACAATTAGAGGAGGTGACTGTGGAGTTGGAGCATGTTCAGTCCACACCGGCCCTAGACCCAGTTCAGTTGTACATTGAGGTGGTTGGTGGTGAGTTTTCTTCTACGATTGGGGATGAGGGACGTGATGATCTGACAGACACATTCGTCCTAGATATGGGTAGGCAGGTACAAAGGAGGTGAGAGCATCAATGGGGACGAGCTCTCATGGTGATTTTCTTCCTTCTGCTGGAAGCGAATCTATTTCTATATTTCTTACAGTTGATAGCATTAGGCAGTTGGCAGTGCCACATTTTCAGAGTGATCAACTATGGGTTGCGGGGGAGAAAGTTGACACTTCCAAGTATAATTTCTACTGCACCGAGTCATTCATGGAGTATTTACTTGAGACTGCAGATTTACGAGAGGATTCATACAGAGTATCTGAGGGTACTCTCATTCGAGGTTCTCGCGCTATACGACATTTGGCGGGGAAGATTGTAGAGACTTTGTCTAAAATGCTTCCAAACAGGGATTTTGTGGTTGGATTTGCTGAGAGGGTTGCCCAGGATCCTTCCCAGCCTACAGTTATGTGGAGTCAAAGATTGGAGCCATCTCTTGGTTCTCAGTTTGGTAATGATGAGCCATTGACAGAGATTGGGGCTTTTTACAGGCATTATACGGTGGGGTATGCTCATCATTTTTCTTTTGACCCACGGGTAGAGGATTCGGTCTCACGCAGGTGTAGACTAGCTCCAGTTTCTTACCATATATTATGGGATGGGTTAGCACCATCTTTTGCAGATGGAATTGGCAGTTGCAAGGTAGACCACTTGTAGTATCGACACACCCAGTACAGTTTATAAGAGGTTGGATTTGGTGGTAGTAATTCGGGTACCTATGGTTGTTATCATGTCCACAGTGTAGTTGGGTGTGAATGTCAGTTAGATGGGGATTTGAGTTTTGACAGAGTTGATGTTTCAGTTGGGTTGAGTTCCGCTGGGTTGTTTCCTCCATCGGCACCTCAATTGGTCTTCAGACGATGTTGACAGTGATGTCAATTGTTTGGCTGTTGACTGCAGTTTCTCATTTGCTAATGTTTGTACTATTGATGCTGATGATTTCTTCACAAGAGTATGGTGAAGATCGGGACATTACTCATGACCATCCTTGGGATCCAAGTGGACTGCAATGTTGCTTGTTTTTTCCTGATTGCTTGAGGACAAGCAATCTTGGGAAGGGAGGACTGTAATGTCCCTATTTTTCAAACCTTTGGGATTAGCTTAGTTTGGCAACCCTCGTAAGCTAATCAGGTGATTAGAGGGGGTCAGTTGGCAAAGCCAGTGATTGGATTCCATTCTGGAGGTTCTGGTTGTCAGGTCTGCTCTTCGTTTGGGTCAGATTGGACGACTTACTATTTTTAGTAACTGGTATTTTGGGTATGGCCTGGTTTAGCAGGGTGTTTGCACAGTGTTATTAGATGTTTCAGGATCATTTATCAGGGATCTCCAGTTTGAGAGACTTACTGTTTATAGTAAGTCTATGTTTGGCATATGGCTATTTCTAGTAGGGCAGTTTGAGCTCGAGGCTCTGTTGTCAGATGTTAGTTTGATTCAGTCAGATAGATTCAGTGGCTTCATATTTTAATTGTAGTTATTAAATTAAGTTATTTTAATTTAATAACTTTATGACTTTATAACTTTAATGTTATAAAATGATGCTATGTTGAAGAAGCTACTTAAGTGAAAAAAGTAAAGTTGAAGCTTTTTCAAAAAGCTTATATATTCAACTCGAAAAAGCACTTTACTTACCTATTGATCATTTGATAAAGATTGTATTTTGAGAAGTGGAGAAGAAAGGCTAGGGTTTGAGGACTGATTTCTCATTTTTGCAATTTGAATCATCACTGATTGATGATGAATTTTGCCACTCAAATTCTGAATATTTAATTCTGATTTTGTGAATTCGAATTTGATGATGAAGTATATCAAATTCAAGAGATTTGTACAACTATTGGATTAAAGAGGTTTAATCCATTTGCTAGTTCGATTTAATTGTGTCTAGCAATTATTTGGAAGGCTGTTGTATCTTCGAGTCAATTGTGCTTGCATTGTGAAGGATGAGTTTGTTTCCTAAAGGTTGTGCCACCTTTCCAAGACCTGCGATTCTTGCTTGGAAGGCTGCGATATTTAATTGGGAGGCTGTGTTTCTTTTTGTGGGGGATGTGTGCACTTGCATTGGCTGTGTCAACTCTCCTTGGGGCTGCGTCATGTTTTGCAGAGGTTGAGACACGTTTTTAAGAGGCTGCGTGACATGTCAAGGAGCCACGATTTCTACCTTACTGACTGCGTCAACTTATATGAAGGTTGTGATTCTTGCTAACAGCTATACCAAATGCCAAGTGCTCATTAATATTGTATATGTTTGGTAATAAATTCGGGCACTTTAATGTTTCCATCTTTCAAAGAGAAATTAAGGTAGAATTTGTTGTTGGACTATTACTTTAAATTTTGAAAAGTTTTCAAAAATCATATATTATTAAAGAGACAAAAAAAAACTTGCAAACAATCCAGGAAAAGTTATCTTTCAGCGTAGAGCCAGGCAGGCTCTTTACATGTAATCAGCGTAATTTTTAGTGGCAAATATTCGCCTTTTGGCGAATTCTGGGGAAAACGTTTCATGAAATTGGCAAATCACGCAGGTATAGGCTGGCCCATATTCGCCCAATCTTGACACGGTAACTGCTAAATATTCATTGGAATCGCCAATTAGATTTTCCGTTTGACGCTGTTGACCATCATATTCGCCTATAACTAATCTGACGTGGTTCTTTTAACGATCTCTTATTCGCCAACGATATTAATTATGAATTGCATATAAAATTTAAAATAGCCAAATGGTATATATTGTTATCTTAACCACGACCTATTTCGCCACCCTTTAATTAATTGATTTATTGGTCCACGACGTATTTTGCCAACCCGTTAATTAATTGTTTTATTGGTCCACGACGTATTTCGCCAACCCGGTAATTAATTGTTTTAATGACCACCACGTATTTTCAATTTTTCGCCAAAAATAGCATTGATCAGGTCGGCACTCGGCACATTTTCGCCAAAAGCCCGGGAATTTAAAAAAAATAAAAATTGAAAATTTGGAATTTGGAATCATGGATTGATATAAATTCAAATCAAATTTAGAAAACTTAAAAGGAGTCTTATCGTGCATCATTACAAATTTTTGGAGCCGAAGGGCCAGATTTACAAATAACAATCTTGCAACAGTAAATAGAGGATTCAGCATTTCAGAGAGTTGGAATTCAAAGGAAGCAGGACAAAGGTAAACAATTATTTGTTCACATTTCACAGTATTGCTATTAATTTTAATTCCTAGAGGCTAGAATCCTAGTGACTAGTGAGAGCTCATTGGGTGAAGATGTCGGACAAGGGTGACTATCCTGAGATTGAGTATCCTTGGGCTACTACTGCTAAAGGGATTCAGATATCAGGGGAGGTTGAGACTCAAATTTCTCATCGTGTTGAGACTCAAACTTCTCATCGTGCTCAGGGCATTGAAGAGATTGGAAAGCTAGACAAGGGTAAGACTCCTCAGGGCAGTAAAGGGCAGGGTAAGACTCCTCAGGGTAGTGAAGGGCCTGGGAGGCCATCAAAATGCCCAAAACTTAAAGATACTACCATAAAGGCTTTCTTTGGAGTTGGCAATGTTTCTGCTCCATCAACATATGCAATTGCGAGTGCAAAAGCCATTCACAGTAGCTCACCAGTACCAGTACCACAAGCTGGGTTGTCATTGAGTTAAATGAAAATCAAAATGCATCAAATGAGGATAACAATGGTGGCACAAGAGAAGATGTTATAAGGGATACACAGAACCAGTTGGAAGAAAATGCTAGCAATGAAGATAATAATGATGTTGGTAGGAAGAAAAGAAAAAGGGAAGTAAAAATGGGGCAGGAGTGGGAAATGGCAAGAAATTTTAAGGTTGATTGGGTAGCAAAGTACTGGTTCATTGAACCAGTCCTAAGCAATGATGAACAACCAACAGAATGCAGGTGTAAGATTTGTACCTGGAAACTTAAAAGAGAGAAGAAGTTGCAGCTAAAGCTTGACACTATAGAAAAGCATATTGGTAAGGTTTATGAAAAACAGACCATAGACGGACAAGAAATATCAATAGTGAGATGGAAATCAAAGGAAGAATGTCTTCATGTTAAGTATGCCATAGAATATGAAGAGCATAACAAGAGAATGGCAGTAATTGCTAGTAGTGAAAATCCAATCAAGGTTGGGTTTAAACATGTAGCCAATGAAGCAAACTTGACAAAGACCGTTCAGATGAGTGTTGTTTTTCATATTATGTCCATAGGGCGTCCTATGAGAGACTTCTCAGAATATGGTAATTTATTATCTTTTTTGAAAGTTCCTCACTATCCTATGTCACATTGGTCAACAAACGTTGGATGGGAAATGGCAAACTGTCTTTCTGAGGTGGAAAAGCAAAATTTACAGGAGAAAGTAGAACAGTCCAAATTCATTTCATTATCCATAGATGAAGTTAATGCAGTAGATAACACTGCTTGGGTCTGTATGCATGTGTATACAGTAAAAGAACATGCCCGCCAAGCTCATCTACTCTGCGTTCGTAAAATGAGGGGCAATCCAACAGCAAAAAACTTATGCTTTGAATGAAATTGCTGGTATGGATGATTTGACAAGTGGAAATAAGTTAGTGTGTGTTGGAGTTGATGGAGCTGCAGTAATGCAAGGCCAAAGGAATGGTCTCTGTGCAAGATTACAAACTAGTATTGCACCTTACATGCTTGGCATACATTGCATGGCCCATCGAATGAATTTAGCATATAAAATTGTAAGTGATTTTCCTACAGTGTCAAAAGTTGAAGATCAAGTTCGCGACATATACTCTTACTTCTGCAGAAGTCCTAAAAGTTTTGCAGAATTTAAGATTTTCTCAAAGGGAGTAACACCAGGAAACAAGCTTCTCAAGGATGTTGAGACCAGATGGATCTCTTTGCATGGACCAGTAGAAAGAGTTCTAACAGAATATCAATCCTTGATCGGAGTAATGTATGAGCAACGCCTCACAGTAGACAAAGCTCCTGATTTGTCACATAAGTTAAGTGATATAGAGACTCTGTTAACTTTAGCCAGTCTTCTCCCCATGCTGGATTTAATGAGCAAACTTGTTAAGAAAGCCCAAGACAGGACTATGTATATCCATGAGTACTCAGATTTACGTAGAATGACATGCATTGCCCTGGATAATTTATACTCATATATGATAACACTTCAAAGCCCAAATTTTTTTAGGTGGCAAATAATTACAGATTTGAATCATGATGAGAATTTTTTACAATTCAATGCAAAAAATGAGTTGTGTGTTTGTGAAAGGATATGAAATACCAATGCACCAATCTAAGACGGGCAAGCGAGGCAGACTACTTCCAGTTAAAAGGGCTGATTTTGACAGGTTTGTTAAATCTTTTAGTGAGAATTTGAAGTTAATTTCCTACCAACTTTCAAGTGAGATTCGTGAAAGATTCCCTCAAGAAGAAATTCTTGAAGCCATGGGTTGTGTGTTTCATCATTTTTGGAAAAACATCGGAGATAGACAAATTGATGCTCATATGTTTCATAAAAAAATTGATGAATTGATCAAAGAGTTTTCAAAACATGCAGATTGCAATGGACAACCAATTGAAGGAATTATAGATTCAGCTAATCTTAAAAAACAATGTAGACAATTTGCATCATGTATGAAATTGCAGTTAAAAAACTTGGAGAATCCATTTGAACCTGGTACAATAACCAAGCTCTGGAAAAGGATAGAGCAGAGTGAAGTATTGCGTGATTCAACATCAGAATATTTCAAACTTGCTGATTTATGTCAAACAATGATATTGGGATCGGTGGAAGATGAAAGAGTTTTCAGTGCATTGGGGTTTTTGAAATCAAAGATCAGAAACAAACTAGACAGAAATTTGGAAACTTGCTTGAAGTTGTTTGTAACTCAGTACAATATTAGAGACTTTCCTTATGATAGGGCATTGGCAATTTTGAATTCCCTGCATGAAAGACGAGGGCTTTTGAACACTTCAAAACATGGTGGTTCTGAGACAAACGATGGATCTTGGTCCTAGACTCGGAATGAAGATGAAGAATTTTTTGATTTTGAATACCCAACTCAAAATGAAGAACCTCTTGCTAGTAGTAGTAGTCAATTTCAGGAGCTGGATTCCATGTGGGATATAGAAGCGACAAACTGCTCACTGACACTAAGTGAAACTGAAGAGTGAAGTGATTTAGAATTAGCAATGCATTCGGTTAATAGGTATTTATAATTTTATACACTGTATACTTATTACTATACTTGTTGGATAAATTGATAATGGACTTGATTCTGAATATTTATTATTGACAATTTGACTCATATTACAAGTAATAAGTATTGTTCATGATTTTTGTAATTTGAATTTTGATTTTTGTAATTTGAATTCATGATTTTTGTAATGTAGAATGTTCATGAAATTTTTAATTTGAATTGTTGATGGTGAACACGTGCAAATGCTATATTGTATTGATGTATAACTGTACCAGTACATTCCTAACAGAGAATTATAGCCTATAGGACAAAATGCTATTATCAGAACTTCCTTTACAAAATAATATCCACCACCCTTAACAAAAGAAGAAAACTTGCTATATATACCACTGGCTATCTTGGAATCCTCAAAGAAAGGATGCAACAAGCTACGGATAGCCAGGATAGTGACTTGCACTACAGACAAAAAGTACAAACATAATGACAAAAAGACTGGAGAAATAGGAAGCAGTTTCCCAACAATGGAATCTTCACAACTGGCACCTTTGTCCAAGGATATTTCAGAGCAGTTGCTTAGAGTTGTTGCATGAATGATGACCGCCATCACAGGCTAACTTACATCATTCTATGTATGATACATGCTCTCCCTATTTTTCAAGATCAATTGCCAGGTGTACCTCACTCTTCTTCCTCTGCTTCTAGCTCCTCGACAGCTGACTTCCTTTTCTTTTGCCTTGTACTCATATCCCATGCTGTCACATCATCATCTAAAGGCCAAACATATCCCTACAAATCCCGTAATAGCTTAATCTGTCTATCCCACTTGGAGTCAGTAATGCCCTTAACATCTGCAACAAATTTAATGCAATCATTTTCAACTTTAATCAAGTTGTCAATTATGTTGTTGCACCCATCTAAGTCGAAAGAACCATCACTGCCAAGGAAAGCCTCTTGCTTAATCATTATCTGGCCCATGACTGATTTCCACTCATCCACACTTAATACACTTCCATCATCATTGTAAACAGAGGGCAAATATTTGCTATAGTCCTTATTAAACATGGTCAACTTGGCCTTTATCTGATTTGACTTTCCCTTGAAAAAGCTTGAAGTGGGACTGACTAATCTTATCTTCTCATAAACCTCAGTAACAACCTCAGGAAGATCTTGCCCGTGAGGCTGCAATGGATCAAGTTTCTCAAACAATGAATTCCTTCCTGACCATACACTGTAAATAGGCTCCAAAGATGCCACTGCCTAATTCACTTTTTCATAAATCTTATGCAGCATGTCCATTGATTGATGGACTGAGTCCATTTTATCCTTTATTTTCTCAAACCTAAGCTGCACAATATCCAATATGGCATTTAGGGCTGCATCAAGCCTCACCTTTTCTAATCTTCAGATGGCCCTTCAGATGCCTCTCCCATTGGTTGAGCTGCTGCCTCAATTTGCAATGTTGGAGGACGAGCTGCCTTTGAAACTTCTTCAAGCTTGGTCTTTAGATCATTCAATTCATCCTCCAAGACCTTGATTTGCATTAACTTTAGGTCTCTGTCCTTTGCAACTTTCATTGAATTATCAAACAGCAGAGCATATCTGTTTGCTAATTGGGTTGTCTTTGCTTCATTGAGGTGAGCAAAATGTGTCACAGCCTTGGACACCTCAAGATCAGTGGTATTCTGAACAATCCATATGATCTTATCTCCCTCCATTTTATATTCAATGCTCACCAGAGAAGGCTTTTGCGTCCTAGGGGCAAGAGACCACATTGCAACAACTTGGGACTTAGCATCATAGCCACTTCCCCTTATCATGTCTCTGATGTGCACCTCATAAGATAGGCTACCCTCTAGCTGCTTTCTAATCTGATCTATGATGAAAGCCGAAGTCAGATCCCATCCAAGAGTCAGAAGCATTCCACTTGATTTCACCATTTCTCTGGCCTCATCAACAGTAATATTCTCAAGGCTAGGGTCATATGAAGTTAGAGCCCTCATGGTCTCCTCACTTGGTTCCATTCCCTCTGGTAGAGCCTTAGCAATCTCCTGTGATTTCTTCCAAATGAGGAAGTTCTTGAATTCATCACTTTTGATGAACTGGTCATCACTGAGGAATCCCTCTTGATATAACTCCCTCACATCTTTTCCAAGTGCAAGAGGCATTTCCTTTTGTTCTTTGCACACTACCTTTTTGCCCTCTCTTATAGCTTTTCTCAACTGGTGATGATAAGCTCAATCACCAGGTACTAGAGCAAAATCTCTATCTATCATCTTTTTTTGTTTCTTCTCCTTAGAAGGTTCAACCACCTCAAGTTTTTGTTTGTTCAATGGTGGCTCTGAGGTGTCCCATGTTTCTGGTGGATCTTGAGTCAAGTCAATGATAGGTGAGTCCCTGTTTTGAGTCAAGTCAATGATAGGTGAGTCCATTGGACTATCACCCTCCTGTGATTCATCAGTATATTCCTCACAATCTAAAGAGGAATAGTCCTTTTTCACATCTAATTTCTCCTCAAGCAACCCTTCCATTTGACTAGACAGGGTGCCATACATTTCAATCATTTTTTCCATCCTTTTCAAATAAGGAAGATCAGGGAAAAACCCCTTAAAATCAATCTTGGCTGCTTTGAGTTGGGCCTCCAATTTTAACAAATCAAAGTATTTGGTCCATCTCCTACGAGCCTCATCCAGATCCTTTTCTAAGATGTTTCTTATCACATCTTCCTCATCACAGCCTTCATGCTCCCTTATTGTCCCCATGTTTGGAATCAATGTCATCCTGACAGTCTTGATGAAATCTTCAGGATCAATGTATCTGCAAGTACCAGAAATCATCTTGAACTGATTTAGCCAGCTACTGAGCTGGTCCAAAGCTCTCTTTCCAATCAGGAAACTACCTACCCTAATTTGCCTTGGCGTGAAGGTACCCTTCCTATGTGGTGCCAAGTGCTCCTTATCAATCCAAATCAACTGCCAAATGAATTCTAAGAGGGCAACCCTAGGTGGTACAAATTTTGGAAGTAAATTTGGGGGTTGAGGGCAGCCATAAACTCTGATTTCTGTGAAATTCTTCCCTAGGTAGAAGTCACCCCAATTGTGGTTTCCCTGCCAATTATCTTCATACTGCATGGGCCTTAAAAGCTTCAAAATCTTAGGTTGCAACCTTGCCACATTTGTCCCCAATAAACTTAGAATTGGGAAAACAATAAAATTTTGGAACACACAGAAATCACACTCATTAGAGATGTAATTCCACACTCTTACCCAGTACTGCATTGGATTAGGATGGCCTTCAAATGTGAGCCTAAGCTTCAGCATCCTTGCATCCAAACTATTGATATTGAAATATAAAATTAGATGCATCAAGAGGGAGTAATGCATGAACCTAATGGGCCTCTTATTTTCTTTAACAACCATCAAACCCTCATGCATTCTATCGATTACTTATTGGATGTAATCATAATTATTGTTGGCGTGGGAATTCTGAATGTCCAGAATTATCATCAGCAAATCAGCAGACAATTTCTCTTCATCTCCATCTAACCCTAGAACTCTACACAACCCATGACACAAAAACTTCTTATAGAAGTTGAGGGACTTGAACTCATATGGGGCATTCATGCTTGCAGGGAGAGGAGCTATGTATTTACCTTGCTTTGGGATGTGCCTAACCATTTGACTTTTTACTGATCCTACATGACTTGCGTACTTTTGCCTTTCTTTTTTCAAGTCTATCTCAGTAGAGAAAGAGGAATAGAAATCAAAAGCCTTCATAAATGACCCCCTATCTAAGGTTACCAAGGCAAACTGATCTTCTTTCCTAATAGTTTTTGAAATAGGGTCATACAATCTAGCCAACTCAATGATTAAGTCTACATCTAAGAAAACATCTGGCACAATTAATTTTGCCATCCCCAAAGCCCAAGCATTGCAAATTGGTATAGCTTTATGTCTATTATTGTAAAAATAAGTGAAGATTGTGTAACCTGAACCAGAAGGAGTGATAGGGTCTGCAATTCTCCATTAAATCCTCGAAAGCCGTATCAATAGCTTTCTTGTTCTAGTTGGACCTAGGAAGCAATTTGAGGAACTCATCTGAATAATTAGGCTTCCCCTTATCTTCACCACTCCGTTCTTTGGCCCCTCCACTGGATGATGCCATGCTTGGCTCCGATTGGCTCATCTTTGAATATGAATATTTCTCAGCTCTGCAACTTCTTTTCACTTCTCACTCACTACTTTTGCACTAACAATCACAACTATCTTCAGAAAACTTCGAGCACAGAAAGCAATGGAGTCCTGACAATTTATCATTGAGAATTGAATGCGTGCAGTTGCCAAAATTGTTACAAATCAAGCCTCAATCACTTCTGTATTCAATTCTGCATATTACCAACTTCAAATCAAGGCTAGTCGTGGCGTGGATGTTGACAAGTTGATTTTAAAACTCGGAAATAAAGTAGAAAAACAATGATCACTGTTTAGCTTTAAAACCCTTATTTACTGATAAAAACCCTCGGTTAATTCTAATGGGACGGCGTTTTACTTTTTTCCAATTCGGCAGAGTACTTTTCCACGTAGCAACGGCTATCATCATTCTTTATTAATGAACACTTCACCAGATTTGATTCAGAGATCCAGGGAACAAAGGCTCAACCTGTGATCATAACTTTCGAAGTCACGCACAATATGAACCTGTCCTTTGCGTTATGCATATCTTCGTGGCCTTCAATTGCAAACTGCCATCATAACTTCCGAAGTCACGCACATCGTCAACCTAACCATTACATATCTTCGTAACTGTCAGCATTGACCCTCCTTTTAGCTTGCCGAAGCTACGCACCCCGTCACCAGTCACCACAAACTGTGTCGAAGCTACACAAATGCCAAATTGTTAACCACAAACTTATTTGACCTTTGTGTATCTTCGTAGCCTATAACTCTAAACCGCCAACATAATAGCCGAAGTCACGCATAGTCACACCATCAACATGACCATTGCGTATCTTCGTAACCATTAGCCATCGACCCTCCTTTTAGCTTGCCGAAGCTACGCAAAATGTCCTCTCAAAGCCTTTCTTAAACCCGTGCACTTGAAACCTTGACCACAGTCTCATTTGAAGATCTAGCGAACAACTCCATATCTTCATCTCTGAATCCCTTGCTTAACTCTTGATTTATCCCGCGATTCAACGAACAAAGGCATCTCGTATTCTCTAAAAGAAAAGTTTAACCATGGTCTCATTTGGAGATTGGGCGAACAACCTTAATCTCCCAATCACTGAATACTTTTTAAAACTTGAGTTACTTTCTAAGATTAAGCGCTGACCGTAGATCTTGAAAGCAATCGGCGGCTATCGCTGAGTCACTTAATCTTTTAAACCATTATCATGTAATCATGAGATTCAGCGAATACAGTATTCGCTGAATCTCCCAAAGTTTGAAACATTAATTATTTTATTCCGAGATCAGGCGACTGAAGAAAATTTCACCTTTTAATAGACTTTGCCAAATTATTTTGTCGGAGTCGCCAAACTTAGTGAACAGGAGATTATGACTCAATCGCTGAATCGTTGAATAACTTGATGTAGGCCCCATTCATTGTGAGATTAAGACACCACCGTTGATCCCAAAGATGATCAACGGTCCTCACTGAGTCGCTTTAAAACTTAGAGCCTGACCGCCCAATTCAGCGAATAAGAGATAACCACCATGCCCAGTCGCTAAATGTTATGAGAAAAACGTCAGATATTAAGAGATTGGGAGACCATACAGTCGCCAATTCGCTAAAAGAAAGACTAACCGCGGCCGGAACTAGGAGATTCAGCGACCAAGGGAAAACTTAACAAGGATCTAACACACAGTCGCTAGTTCGCCGAATACTTTAATGACATGAAAAATTATTACGAGATTCAAGGAAAGGAAGATCACGTGCAAATTGAGAAATCTTCAGTGGCCAAAAGGCAAAAAGGTAACACAAAAATATAAGAAACTAGGGCACACTTAAGATAATTCGAAGGATTAACCCTACCAAGGGCAAAAAGACCTAAAGCAAGGGTTTACAAGCACAATCACGACAAATTTAGAGAGATTTTAAACCCTAGACCGGTGGTCAAAGCTTCCTAATTCCTAATTTCTTAGAAATTGTCATTTGTCAATTTAATAATTTATTATTTGTCATAGTTCATAGTACATACTCATTAGTCAATTTATTATTTGTCAATTTCCTAATTTCCTAATACTAATCATTTACTTAATTCCTTAACTCCTTGAATCAAAACCATTTAAATTTTACTTAATTCCTTAATTCCTTGAATCAAAACCATTTAAATTTTACTTAATTCTTAAATTCCTAATTTCCTAATTTCTAAAAGCAAATATTAATACAATAATATGACCATTGGCAATTTGGCATTGACATTATACATAATATACAATTATACATTCAATTTTAAATAAATTGCAACTGCTATCTTCAAGATTCAAGAATTAGAATTGAGGTTATTTACTTGAGCCAATGAGCTCTTTACAAAATTACAAAGGCACAATGATAGAAAAATTGAAAATTACAAAATATCCTTGTATTAAATTTAACTTCCTTGAAATTTATACATCGAAATTTCAAATTCAAGAATCAATGATCATAGTACCAGTAACCAGACTCAGAGGTGAGAGGACAGAGACTTGAAGTCTCAGACTTCTATGATCTATCAGAAAATTACAAAATATTTTTGTATATTTGTATTAACTAAAACTTCCTTGAAATTTATACATCAATGTCCATTGTCAATGATCAATGAATATGATCAATGATCATAATTCAAAAAATAAAAACTAACATTGGCATTTGGCAAATTAAACAAATTTGGAAACAGTTATTAGAGTGACAGCTGGCAGCCTAGATTCTTCAGAATCAGTCTTGATTTGCAATTTTGCACCAAAGGTGTATCCACAGCAGGTGAACCGCAAACATAAGATACCCTATTCAAATTAACTAACCTCCCTCTATTGGCTCTTCATCTAATACCAGAACTGTCTCAACTACTTCCATCTTCCATGTCAATATCGCAAGACCAAGGCTTGAATCTCTGCAATGTTTTCCCACACCACAATATCCCTCTTTGATGGCCAAGTTACCTCTCTAACTGACGGTAAATGCTTGAAGTGTCTAAGGTCAGACAAAGGAGGTGAATACACCTCTCAAGAGTTCACTCACTACTGTGAGGAACAAGGGATAAAAAGGTAATTTTCTGCACCAAAAATCCCACAACAAAATGGAGTTGCTGAAAGAAGAAACAGGACTCTGATAGATTGTGCAAGAACTCTAATGATTCAAAAGGATCTTCCCCATCACTTCTAGAGAGAAGCTATCATCACTGCAGTATATACACTAAACCGAGTTCAAGTTAAGAAAGGAACAAGTAAGACTCCCTACGAGTTGTGGTATGGTCACACTCCCAATGTGGGCTACTTCAACATTTTTGGTAGCAACTGTTACATTAAAAGAGATGTTTACTCTGGTAAGTTTGAACCAAAAAGTGATATAGGCATATTTTTGGTTTATTCCACCAAAAGCAAGGCCTACCGGTGTCTGAATAAAAGAACAGGAAAAATAGTGGAAAGCATCAATTTAAAAATTGATGAATATTTAGAACCAAGGGAAAAGATCAGAAATGATAAATCAAACTATCATCAAGAACAAGATGCTGAAAATCATCTGGACTTTAATGAAATGATTGCTGCTGATGAAGAAGAACAGGTAAACAGACCTGTGGAGCAGGGTCATGTAACTGAGCCTGGAAGAGATCAGTATGATGAACAGGAAATTGTTAATGACCTTGTTGAAGATAGTGCTCAACCGGAAGATATTGACCGGGAACACCGACTGGTTCTGCCAAGGTATGTCACATATCATTCCACTGATAACATTATTGGTGATAAACATGCTAATATTCTGACCAAGAGAAAGGCTAAAGAAAGTATCTGCTTACTTTCGAGTATAGAGCCCAAAACCACCAGAGAGGCTCTAGAGGATGAGAACTAGGTCAAGGCAATGGAAGAAGAGATTGAGCAAATTGAGAAGAATGAAACATGGACTCTTGTCCCAAGACCACAAGACAAGAATGTCATTGGAACCAAGTGGATGTCCAGAAACAAATTAAATGAAGAAGGAAAGCTGGTAAGGAATAAAGTCAAGCTAGTCTGCAAAGGATATGCACAGGAGGCAAGACTAGATTATGGAGAAACCTTTGCCCCTGTGGCCAGACTAGGAGTAAAAATCCTACTCGCTTATGCTGCTCATAAAATGTTCAAAGTATATCAGATGGATGTAAAGACTGCATTCCTGAATGGTATATTGGAGGAAGAAGTCTACATAGAACAGCTAGAAGGCTTCTCATCCACACAAAAAAGTGGTGTGGTCTATAAGCTGAAAAAGGCACTTTAGGGGCTGAAACAAGCCCCAAGAGCATGGTATGAAAGGTTACATTCATACGTCCTGACCATAGGATTCACAAGAACAGGAGATAACAACAATATGTATCTCAAGACTGGCAAAGAAGGGAACCTGATTGCTGAAATTTTTGTGGATGACATCATCTTTGGAGGAGATGACAAAATGAGCAAAGACTTCACTGAGGAGATGAAGAAAGAATTTGAAATGTCCATGATTGAAGCCATAAAATTCTTCATTGGACTGCAAGTCCATCAGCTAAAAGAAGGTATTTTTATTTCTCAGTCCAAGTATGTTAAGGAAATTCTTAAATCTTTTGGGCTAGAAGAATCCAAACCGGTTGGCACACCTATGATAACTAACTGCAAGTTATGAAAGGAGGAGGATGCAAAAGAAGTTAATGAGATATTGTATCGGTCAATGATTGGCAAGTTATGATTGGCAAGTTACAATATGTTGTGCATAGAAGACCTGATATTGCACATGCAGTAGGCATTGTAGCCAGATTCTCTGCTAACCCAAAAGAGACACATTTAGTAGCAGTGAAGAGAATCTTCAAATACCTAAAGGGTACTGAGGAGTATGATCTATGGTTTCCTCACAAAGGAGGTTTCGAGATAAAGGTATTCACTTATGCAGATTGGGCTGGTAATATTAATGACAGAAAGAGCACTAGTGGAGGTGCATTCTTTCTTGGAGAAAGAATTGTGTCATGGACGAGTAAGAAGCAAAACTGCATCTCACAGTCCACAGCAGAAGCTGAGTATGTTGTTACTGCAATCAATTGCACACAGGTGATCTGGATCAAACAGATATTGGAAGGAATCCAAGAGCAGGTACCTGAACCAATTGCAATTTATTGCAACAGTACAAGTGCAATAAATATATCTAAGAATATTGTCATGCACTCTAAAACAAAGCACATTACTATAAAGTATCACTATCTGAGAGAGCAAGTACAAAACAAAGAAGAGAGATTGGAATATGTTCCCACAAAAGAACAAGTTGCTAACATATTCACAAAGCCTTTACCGAAGAGTACCTTTGAGTATCTCAGAGGTAAATTAGGGGTAGTGCCCCTTCTTGATCTTCAGTAATAAGACAGATATGTTCATCAATCCATTGTGCTTCAACAGAGGATTCAGCCTCATCTTAACAGGATTGGTGATAAAGGACTACTACTCGAAGGGGGAGCAGATTTCAAAGAAAAGGTAATCACTTGACTAGCCTTTGGCATTATTGTCAAAGGGAGATATTATGACCGGTGAAGATGTGGACCGAACTGGGATAGTTGTGTTTTGCCATCAATGCCAAAGGGGGAGATTGTTGGTGTTAACCGGTAAGGATGTAACCGGTACATGGTAAAGAGGTATTGTCATTGGTTGGCAAACAGGGGTGCCTATTGAGTTCAATCATAAACCAAGGAGTGGTTCAATTGGCGCAAAGGGAGACACTGGTTAGGAGACCGGGGACATCTAGTGAGTAATAAGAGGTACTGTCTCGGTTACTGTTATAGCTCTCACTGATCATCAGAGCAACCGGTAAATGACCTAGCCGGTAATCAACATTTCAGTACTATAACCGATAAAGTGTTTTATCGGGACCGATGATTCAGCTGGTACAAACAGAGAAAGGAATGGTGACAGGTGAAGGTTTTTACCTGTGCACAACCTAAGGATAAAAACCGATCAGTGAAGATGTCATCAAGACTGATGAACCGGGGAAAGTCACAATTGACAAACACTTGTGTGACTCTTTCACCGGGATTTGTTGCACAAAATCCAGACGACTTTGTGTTATCAAGAAGATCGATGCAAGGCGCGATTGAAGGATTTAATGCCGAAGTTTATGGCATTAAAACATGAAGAAATCTCTTGTGAAGGAAAGTTTTCGACTCGCATCTGTCGTTTCCTTCATAAAGCAGAAAAAGCACAGGCATGCATCGGGTGTTTCCTCAATGAACTGAGACTCCATTGGGCAATGGATCCGAAGGTGATCTTTAAACAGGTCATGCATGTAAAAAGCAGAAAGGGCAAGAAGCCTATATATTCCTCAGCCTGTGAAGAATATTGTTTGCCTTCATTCTGCCAAAGAAAAAGAGTGAACTTGTATGCTAAGAAGCTACAAAGGTGAAGAGAAGAAGAAAAGAAGTGTGTGCAAGGAAGCACAACAACCAAGGAGAACATACATGTAGTGACCGGTGATGATTCTCAATTGAAGAAGAACAACGATCTTATCAGGCTCAGCAAAGTCATTCTTAAAAGATCAAAACCTCTATTGCTCTCTGACAATTGCAATAGCAAAATCCTAGTATTTTGGGTGGACATTAATAGGTCCCTTGTATTAAATCCCTTAACCGGGTGACATCTGTTTAGGTGTTTTAAGTCCTCTAACTAGGCAAGTTCTAACAGGCCTTATTTCTTAAATCCCTTAACTGGGTTGCATCTAACAATGCATTTGTAATCCTTTAACAGGTAAGGCTCCTTACAGGGCGCACTTCAGAAGAGTGCAAAATTTGTGAGGTTTTCTCACACCGTGGTTTTCTCCCAATTTGAGTTTCCACGTGATAAATCTAGTGTTGTTTACTGTTTGTTTGTGTGATTGCTATTTCTATGATAAAATTTGTTCTGCTTAAAGTTTTGGTTAGAGTATATCAGATTTAGTACTAAAGTTTTAGTGGGTGTTGATTCACCCCTCCCCTCTCAGCACCGGTTGGGACCATCAAATAGTGTGATGGAGGGGAATGGTGTACAAGCCCCATTAGGTAGACCACCTCATGAGCATGGTTGCAAACACATGAGAGCAAGGGGGACAAAGTTTCCACTCTTGGGCCTAGGGGCGGAGATAATTAGGGTACCTCATCATGTATTTCCTATCTCAACCCTCATTATGGATTGAACCCATGAGAATTATGTGATGTAAGTGTATTTCTCTCTTAACCCTAAAAATAGATGTAATACATTTATTATGATTATATTATTATCTAGTTTGGTTATAGATGCTAAGATATGCTTATCTCATCTTATTCCTAGTTTAGGGCTATATCTCTAACTATATTGTGTTCCTTGTTTCATTTGGATTTTGTATTTAGGGAAGATTACAAGGCAATCCAGGAAAGTGACATTACATTTTTCATCTCTAATTGTTCTTATTAGTTTGGTTTTAAGTAGAGGGTTATAGATTTGCTTTCAGATGAAATTGTGATTGTGAATAATATTATCAGAATTCTTATGTTAAATTGATGGAGAATAGAGAATTATTGCTTATCCTATATGACTTATAGGTGAGTTCAATGCAAGTTGCAAAATATGTGTGAAAAACACAAGAATGGATGACGAAAGGGATTCACACACATGGAAGCTCCCATCAATCTACTAAAAATCCAACCCAACATTCCAAGATCGAGAGCAAGGGAAAAGATTAGCTTTCCTAGGGAGTAAGGAACAATACAGCCTTCTTGCTACAACTTGCAGTCCCAATTTTCAAGACCTACAATAAGCAAAATTTCAAGAGTGGGCAAACCTATAATTGTGTAAAGTCCCATTCTCAGGGCTAGTCAGCAAGTGTGACCATTAGCCTATCTTCTAAGTTCCCATAGGCTAATTGGTAATGGTTAGAAGACTCCAATGATCTTGGAGAGTTTAGTTTTGGTATTTCTTGGCTTCTATTGATGGTATTGAGCTCAAATGATGAATTGGATTAATGATTCTTTTAGAAGCATTTTTGGCCTCCTAAGTTATTTACACTTCTTGGAGAGCACGCATTTTTAGTGAGTCTCCAAGTTGGCACCACACTTCATCCAATTGTCTTAGCTTCATCTTGGCATTTTCAAGTTTGGTTTTTGATGCCCTAGTAATGCTTTCCACAACTCGGACCAAAGTATTTAAAATATACATTGAAGCTCTAATGTTAATGTTCTATTATTTCACTTTAATGTCATATTTAAAAAAGTTATGTCCCCTCAAGTGGATGCCTAGGGAAGGGAGACTTACACATTCAATCATTTTTATAATTTGAAATGTTCCCTCCAACTTTACCAAAACGAGGTTTCAACTCTCATTTTAGATATGCTAAACTTTACACATTACGAAATTTTGTCAAGTTGAACCTATGAGTTATTCCCAAGATCAATTGAAAACAAAAACCCTCATTGGATCATTGATTTCGAAGTGATTCTACACGAGTCACCTTTACTTTCACCATGTTTGCATTTTTTACTCTTTAAAACTATTAATGTTTGTAGTTCCAGGAGACATTTTTCATACCTGTAATGACTCCATCTCATTCAGGTTGTATGTGTGCGATGCATATTCTCAGAAATGCATATTCTCAGTGATGCATGCTAAGATTGCAGAAAGTCCTCAATTGTGGACAGTATTCTTTATGAAGAATTATATGCAGAGACTCATTCAATTTATATTGTCAAGCTTCAACTGTTTATCATCATCGTGTCTGTTGGTATCATCTATGATGATCGTCTCCTCTAAATGATTATGAAACGGCTTCTTCATCATTACCTAAGATCATTCTTGTGCCATGGGATTGCAAAGTTAATATGGTTCAATCCTTTTCTACTATCGGTGGCAATTTCTTTTATCTTGTTTGTTCACCTTCATTTGTATTGATTATTCATATGCATGGGATCTCGTCATTGATGACTGTGATTAAAAGTCAATATGACTTCGGAAGAATAGGTAACGGCATTTGTAATTACTGCTATCGGCTCATGATGGAAGACAAAACAACTTTAATTTTATAGTTCTTTTTGGTATTCCAGTGTTCCTTTAGCAGATCTGTGTGCTTAGTATGAGCTCGTTCGGGTGAGCGATCAATGTGGTGATTCTCTATTTTGAGGAGTGCAACTATTGTTCAAGTTGGTTTTTCAGACATTTTGTGTGGAGATTATTCTTTGTATTTGTCATTAGGCATTATTGTTGTATATAGTATCGGGATTGTTGTAAGGCATTCTATGTGTGATTGTTAAGTGGGAACAATCCAAAAGTAGGATTCAATTCTCTAGTTAAGCTTGTGAGCTTTGTATTCAAACTTGGTGATTATTTAATAAAGGGATCTCTTTTGGTGTGGCTGGGTTTTTCACCCTCAAGTGGAGGGTTTTCCCAAAATAAATAATTGTGTCAATCTGTTATTTGTGTTCTTAGATATATGTTATACATGTTATGCTATTCTAGTTCAAAACATTAACATGGTATCAAAGAAAGGTTTAAGGAAAGATCCAGAACCAGATTTATGCAAGAACTTGTAGATTCAAAAGGAGCTTGCGTGGCAGAGAGAGAGTGCAAAGTCCTTTGTAGAGGATTAGCAAGCTCAAGAAGCAGTGTGGATTCGAAAGCTCATTGTTTGGTCAAATATTGTGGACAACTGTAATTTTTTGAGAAAATCAAAGCTGTGAAAATGCTGCCCCTGCTGAGAGCGAGTATTTGCTGAGAGGGAGTCTCAACATTCATTGGTTCTTATTATGTGTTGTAATGCATTTTTCTCTGAGAGGGAGAAATTTGAGGTGAAATCCCTTGTAATGTATTTTTCTCTGAAGGAGAAATTTAAGGTGAAAGCCCTTGTAATGCATTTTTCTCTGAGACAAAGAAATTTGAGGTGAAAGCCCTTGTTGCTCTTTCCACTCATGGGAATTAGGCATAGTGGATGTCATGTTAAGGGACTCCATGACAACATCACGTCGAGTGACTCCGTGATGAGAGCTTGTGTTTATTTCACACATGGGAGTGGCCATGGTGAAAATCATGTTGAATGACCCCATGATGCTATCACGTTGAGAGACTCTGTGATAAAGTTTTAGTTTGCTTCACAATGGGTGTAGCCATTGTGACTGTCATGTTGAGAGACTCCGTGACATGAGAATCTGGAAAAATATCTCCTTTGCTAAGAGGGAGTGTTAATGTTTGTAGCTGCAGGAGACATTTTTCATACCTGCGATGACTCCATCTCATTCAGGTTGTATTTGTGCAATGCATATTCTCAACGATGCATACTAAGATTGCAAAAAGTCCTCAATTGTGGACAATATTCTTTATGAAGAATTATATGCAGAGACTCATCATCGTGTTTGTTGGTATCATCTATGATGATCGTCTCCTCTATATGATTATGAAATGGCTTCTTCATCATTACCGGAGATCATTCTTGTGCCACGGGATTGCAAAGTTAATATGGTTCAATCCTTTTCTACTATCGGTGGCAGCTTCTTTTATCTCATCTGTTCACCTTCATTTGTATTGATTATTCATATGCATTGGATCTCGTCATTGATGATGGTGATTAGAAGTCATTGTGACTTCGGAAGAACAGGTAATAGCATTTGTAATTACTCTCGTCGGTTCACGATGGAAGACAAAACAACTTCAGTTTCATAGTCTTTTTGGTATTCCCACGTTCCTTTAGCAAATTTGTGTGCTTAGTATGAGCTCGTTTGAGAGAGTGGTCAATGTGGTGATTTTCTATTTTGAGGAGTGCAACTATTGTTCAAGTTGGTTTTTCAGACATTCTATGTGGAGATTATTCTCTGTATTTGTCATTAGGCATTATTGTTGTAAATGGTATTGGGATTGTTATGAGGTATTCTATGTGTGATTGTTAAGTGGGAATAATCTCAGAGTAGGATTCAATTCTCTAGTGAAGCTTGTGAGCTTTGTATTCAGACTTGCTGATTATTTAATAAAGGAATCCCTTTTGGTGTGGCTGGGTTTTTCACCCACAAGTGGAGGGTTTTCCCAAGATAAATATTTGTGTCAATCTGTTACTTGTATTCTTAGATATATGTTATACATATTATGCTATTCTGCTTCAAAACATTAACATGGTATCAAAGAAAGGTTTAAGTAAAGATTCAGAACCAGATTTATGCAAGTGCTTGAAGATTTAGAGGGAGTTTTTGTGGCAGAGGGAGAGTGCCAAGTCCTTTGCAAAGGATTAGCAAGCTCGACAAGTAATGTGGTTTCTAAAGCTCATTGTTTGGTCAAATATTGGAGACAACTGTAATTTTTGGAGAAAATCAAAGGTGTGAGAATGTTGCCCCTACTAAGAGGGAGTCTTTGCTGAGGAGTCTCGGCATTCATTAGTTCTTATTATGTGTTGTAATGCATTTTTCTCTAAGAGGGAGAAATTTGAGGTGAAAGCCCTTGTAATGCATTTTTCTTTGAGAAGGAGAAATTTGAGGTGAAAGCCCTTGTAATACATTTATCTCTGAGACGGAGAAATCTGAGGTGAAAAACCTTGTAATGCATTTTTCTCTAAAACGGAGAAATTTGAGGTGAAAGCCCTTGTTGGTCTTTCCACTCATGGAAATAGCCATGGTGGATGTCATGTTGAGAGACTCCATGACAACATCATGTTGAGTGACTCCGTGATGAGAGCTTGTGTTTGTTTCACACATAAGAGTAGCCATGGTGAGCATCATGTTGAGTGGCTCCATGATGCTATTATGTTGAGAGACTCTGTGATAAAGTTTTGGTTTCCTTCACAATGGGTGTAGCCATTATGACTATCATGTTGAGAGACTCCACGACATGAGAATCTGGAAAAATATCTCCTTTGCTAAGAGGGGGTGTTAATGTTTGTAGCTGCAAGAGACATTTTTCACACCTGTGATGACTCTATCTCATTCAAGTTGTATGTCTGCAATTCATATTCTTAGCAATGCATACTAAGATTGCAAAATGTCCTCAATTGTGGACGATAGTCTTTATGAAGAATTATATGCAGAGACTCATTCAATTGATATTGTCAAGCTTCAGCTATTTATCATTATCGTGTCTGTTGGTATCTGTTGATTTTGTGAGGATCACTGGAAATGTAATAGCACTCCTGATTGTATGTGTTTTTCAAAGGCAGCAATCTCTCTTATTTATATTGTGGATGAGGATGGATAGACATGTCTCTTCATGGGACATGTCCATTCATAAACACATACTCTTTTAATTAATATAATGACATATATATATATAGTCTTTCAATAGTCTTATTATGTGTTGTAACGCATTTTTCTCTGAGAGGGAGAAATTTGAGGTGAAAGCCCTTGTAATGCATTTTTCTCTAAGAGGGAGAAATTTGAGGTGAAAGCCCTTGTAATGCATTTATCTCTGAGACGGAGAAAATTGAGATGAAAAACCTTGTAATGCATTTTTCTCTGAGACGGAGAAATTTGAGGTTAAAGCCCTTGTTGCTCTTTCCACTCATGGGTCCATGACAACATCATGTTGAGAGACTCCATGACAACATCATGTTGAGTGACTCTATGATGAGAGTTTGTGTTTATTTGACACATGGGAGTAGCTATGGTGAACATCATGTTGAGTGACTCCATGATGCTATCATGTTGAGAGACTTTGTGATAAAGTTTTAGTTTCCTTCACAATGGGTGTAGCCATTATGACTATCATGTTGAGAGACTCCACGACATGAGAATATGGAAAAATATCTCCTTTGCTAAGAGGGAGTGTTAATGTTTGTAGCTGCAAGACATTTTTCATACCTGTGATGACTCCATCTCATTCAGGTTCTATGTGTGCAATTCATATTCTTAGCGATGCATACTAAGATTGCAAAATGTCCTCAATTGTGGACGGTATTCTCTATGAAGAATTATATGCAGAGACTCATTCAATTGATATTGTCAAGCTTCAGCTATTTATCATTATCGTGTCTGTTGGTATCTGTTGATTTTGTGAGGATCACTGCAAATGTAATAGCACTCTTGATTGTATGTGTGTTTCAAAGGCAGCAATCTCTCTCTTATTTATATTGTGGATGAGACATGGATAGACATGTCCCTTCATGGGACATGTCTATTCATAAACACATACTCTTTTAATTAATATAATGACATATATATATAGTATTTCTATAGTCTTATTATATTAATTTCTCTAACACAATAATACTTTAGATATATATAAATTTATATCTCATATGTAATGAATATAAATATAAATTATATCTCATATATAATAAATATATATACATGTGTGTGTGTGTGTGTGTGTGTGTGTGTATATACAATAGTATTGTCTCATAGGTTTATCCGACTGAAGCTACCAAACATCAACACTCCCTCTTAGCTAGGGAGGATAAACACATGGTTAGATATTACCTCAATGTAATATCAAGTTTATAGAGATATCATCTCATGATATTAAGAGTAATGGCCACAGAATATCAAGTCACGTGATATTTACCATGTACTCAGAATATTGGCCTACCAACATCAAGTCTCATGATGTTCACCAAGTACACAAAAATTTATAAAGATATCATCTCATGATATCGGGAGCATTGGCCTACAGAATATCAAGTCGCATGATATTCACCAAGTGCTCAGAGCAATGGCCTACCAACATCAAGTCTCATGATGTCCACCAAGTACTCAAAAGTTTGTAAAAATATCATCTCATGATATCAAGAGCATTGGCCTGCAGAATATCAAGTCACATGATATTCACCAAATGCTCAAAGTAATGACCTACCAACATCAAGTCTCATGATGTCCGCCAAGTACTCAACAAATGTCCATAGGTAATGTGCACTTACCATAGGAACATTCCTATCATCTATCATGATATGTTTCAGCCATCATAAGATGTCTACTATAATAGAAGATCATGGCTTGTTTAAGGAACTCAATCCACCATGCAAGATATCATCTATCGTGATCTGTTTCAGCCATAAAAAGATGTCTATCATAAAAGAAGATCAAGTTATTGTAAGATCGTCACCTTTCAATAACTTTAACAAATACAAGTGATAATTATTTGGAAGTTGTCACTTCCTCATGATGTACACAAGGGGAAGGCCCATTCAAACATGATATCCACCTTGCCTCAACGCAAAGGGTGGAATCAAGGGATTTCACCTCAAACTTCTCTCACAGAGAAGAACTCATTGAGCAGATATCAATTTGTCGATCTTTTCATCCAAGACTTCTTAAGATAACCTTGTTAGACTCCCTCTGAATCTGATTTCAATCTTCTAAGCTACTCATCCAAAGTTACCTCAGAAGAGTCAAACTCCCTCTGAATCTGATATCAATCTTCTTTTCATGCAAGAGCATCCCCAGAAAAGATCAAGGCAAATAGCTCTTATAGTACATATAGAAATACAAATAGATAAAGTAATACTCGAGGATAATAAATACTTATCTGTGCATCAACATCCTTGACACAAGTTACGTCAATGAAGGTCCATATACATCAAATCATAAAACACTTTCTCAAATTATTTGAAAGACATCTCCCCTATGAATCATCTCCCCACTAAGGATGGTTCAAATGAGAATGTAACATTGGTTATTATTCTCCCCACAATGTAAAATTTCCACTCTTATATCGTTGAACAATGCTTATGTCTTCATAACAAATCTACTACAATTCACTTGACATTATTCTTTGCGCTTGGTGTGGACAAAAGTTTGCAACACAAATTCACTCATTGGATTTCACATAAACCCGTACAAAGTCGGTCATAACTTTTGAATCCGACACTTTCTCGCCAATCGCTCTGGTGAGATTCTTCAAAATTTGTTTATCACCAAAATATCCAAAATGAAGCAAAATCCAACAGTGTATTTGTGAGATATGGTCCCCGTACTGAGATTGTATTTTCTAAGACAGTCACACATTCACCATCAACAAACTACTCTCTTACATTTGCAACTTGGCTCTGATACCATGTTGATTTTGTGAGGATCACTACAAATGTAATAGCACTCTTGATTGTATGTGTTTTTCAAAGGAAGCAATCTCTCTCTTATTTATATTGTGGATGAGACATGGATAGACATGTCCCTTCATGGGACATGTCTATTCATTAACACATACTCTTTTAATTAATATAGTGGCATATATATATAGTATTTCTATAGTTTTATTATATTAATTTCTCTAACACAATAATACTTCAGATATATATAAATTTATATCTCATATATAATGAATATAAATATAAATTATATCTCATATATATATATATATATATATATATATATATATATATATCTACAATAGTATTGTCTCATAGGTTTATCCGACTGAAGCTACCAAACATCAACAGTATCATCTATGACGATCGTCTCCTCTATATGATTATGAAATGGCTTCTTCATCATTACCGGAGATCATTCTTGTGCTGTGGGATTGCAAAGTTAATATGGTTCGATCCTTTTCTATTGTCGGTGGCAATTTCTTTTATCTCGTGTGTTCACCTTCATTTGTATTGATTCTTCATATGCATTGGATCTCGTCATTAATGATGGTGATTAGAAGTCATTGTGACTTCGGAAGAATAGGTAACAAAATTTGTAATTACTATTGTCGATTCATGATGGAAGACAAAACGACTTCAATTTCATAGTCTTTTTGGTGTTCCCGTGTTCCTTTAGCAAATTTGTGTGCTTAGTATGAGCTCATTTGAGAGAGTGGTCAATGTGGTGATTTTCAATTTTGAGGAGTGCAACTATTGTTCAAGTTGGTTTTTCAGACATTCTGTGTGGAGATTATTCTTTGTATTTGTCATTAGGCATTATTGTTGTATATGGTATAGTGATTGTTATAAGGCATTCTACGTGTGATTGTTAAGTGGGAACAATCTCAAAGCAGGATTCAATTCTCTAGTTAAGCTATGAGCTTTGTATTCGGACTTGGTGATTATTTAATAAAGGAATCTCTTTTGGTGTGACTAGGTTTTTCACCCTCAAGTGGAGGGTTTTTCCAGGATAAACAATTGCGTCAATCTGTTATTTGTGTTCTTAGATATTTGTTATGCATGTTATGCTTTTGGTGGGAAATGAATTATCTAAAATTTTAAATTGGCTTTTTTCCCTCCAACTTTACAGAAAGGGGGTTTCAGCTCTCATTTTAGATATGCTAAAGTTTACACATTACGAAATGTTGTCAAGTTGAACCTATGAGTTATTCCCAATATCGATTGAAAACAAAAACCCTCATTGGATCATTGATTTCGGATCTAGAGAAAAAACCTTAGTTGGAGTGATTTTAAACCTATGAGTTATTCCCAATATCGATTGAAAACAAAAACCCTCATTGGATCATTGATTTTGGATCTAGAGAAAAAACCTTAGTTGGAGTGATTATACACAAGAGTCACCATTACTTTCACAATGTTTGCATATTCGACACTTTAAAACAATGAAGATTTTCAAAGTTTTCTAATTGTATATTTTAGAGTTTGTCTTTGGTGATTATAGAAAAGATTTTTATTGTGTTTGAAGTTGATTATAAGGTTTCCCATTGCTAGTCGTACAGTTGTGAAATTTCTAGGCAATGCCCTAGCTACGCCATACAATCTTTTTGGCAATGGGAAATGGATCGAAGTGTTTGTGGCATTTGGAACTTTGTGCAAGGTGATTTACATTGTTTGGCGATCCTCTTTTGATGATTATTCAAGTGGTTATCTGCTAGCATAAATTTCTAGAGGAGTCGTACACTTGCTTCAAGTAGTACAAGGTATTCAAACATGGCACGAGGTATCCATGTTGTAGTGTTGAGTTTCTGTAATGTGTCGTGTTGGGACTTTTCTTGATTTACCTTAAAATTCCCAATTGGGGTTTGGATTGTGCTTTGAAATGGGAATTTAACTTAGTCTCTTGATTTAAAACCTGCAACCAAACTAGTTATCAAAGATAAATAAACATATAATCAAGTTACAAATCATAATAGTCATATAGCATATGTGAAATTCCTTTGAGGCTTTATCCAATGACTCGTCCACGCTATGAAGCCCAAGGGAGATCATACAAGGTGCCTTGAGCCTATCCATCAAGTTCAGGGGCATGGGAGCACACCTGTCATTTGGCCTCCTAAGGGACACAGAAATACATCTGTTGTATTGGCCTCAATTGAGAAAAGAAGTATATCCATTGTATTGGCCTGCTAAAGGGCACATAAGTATATCCATTATTCAGCCTCCTATTTAACTTGAATGAATCGATCGGCAACTTGCTCTCCTTATATTCCCACATCTTGAAGAGCACACAGTTATACTGAGAGGGGGGGGGAGTGAATCAGTATAACAATAATTTTCACCATAATAGAATCAAATACTAAAATCAACAATATAGCACATGAACACAAGAACACAATGTTTTACGTGGAAACCCAATGCGGGAGAAAACCACAGCAAATAATTGCTTTTATATTAACTTTGTTCTTTTACAAATTGGTTTGTAGGCTCCAGCCTACTAGAGGCTACGACCTCTATGTTTATGAGCACCGACTCACTAGAAGCTCCAACTCCCACACTTCGCAGGCACCGACCTACTGGAAGCACCAACTCCCACTGTTGTCTTCGTGAGCACCAACCCACTGCACATAAATCTGTTTTTCCACTTTGTCAATGTTGCTTGCTCAACTGATGATGGATGCTATTTATATTTTTCAAATCTGAATATATTTCCTTAATCTGTTGTCGTTATGGCAATAAAGATATCATGAAACTGATTGTAATTTTATCGTGGAATTCTTCATAAATCTGTTCAATCGCTTCTTTGTATAATTCTCCTATAAACTCTTTCAAGTCAGTCTTCAAATCTGTATATACATATTTTTCATTTTCACACACCTCACTCTCCTTTTGTAATTCCGATATGCATATATATAAATCAGATTTAAAAATGATCATATATATATTCTTTCTTCACTTTAATTACTTCTCTCTTCATTATCCGTTGACTTACTTCACTCACTTACAGCACAATTTGATTCACAAAATTTATTTACACACGTCTTTTTCACAAGAGTCGCATCCTTTTAACTTGAACGGTCATCTCCTTTTACGGTTCTTAAACTTCTATTTTATTAATAATAATTATATGATGTGGCAGCATTATTTCCTTAGCTTTTACAGAACTCCTTTTGATTGCTGACTTATCTTAAAAATAATACAGACAAATGTTTGTCTTTTCTTTGAATAAGACAAAATAAATTTTATCTTTTATGGGACATAAAACAAATAACTTCTTTGTCTTCAAAGAGGCTTGGGAGGAGAGAGAACTTGCATGTTTTGTGGGACGGGCGCAATTGAGACAGAATGGCACTTTCTCATGGAATACACTGCCTATGATGATATTAGTGCTAATTATGAAGCCATCTTGAAAGTGGACAACATGAACAATTTTTTTGAAGAGGATAAGGTCAACCAAACTGCGGGTTTGCTGGTCAAGATTCATAAAAGAAGATTGGAGCTGGAAAGGATTATGGAAATTGTTTAGGGATGTGAGTTCCTCTGGTCCCTTCGGCTGCTTGGCATCGTGGACGTCATTAAAATCATTCATCATTCAATAATAAAAATCACCGACTTAATAATAATCAGATTTGTCTTCAAGGAAGTCAATGATGCTTTCTACATTGTTTTGTAGTATATATCACTGCACTATATAGAACTTCCATTCATTGTTTGTTAGTTTTCAAACCTTAAGAACTCCCAACGACATCTCCAGGCACCTCCCAATTAAATCGCTGCTTTTGAAATTATCATAATACTATTACTGTCTTAATATATGACTGCTGTAAGTGAATTCTTTATTCATTATTTGGTCAGACAACTCACATGCTTGACCATGCTTCTAGGTTTTGCATAGACATTGACCAATGGAGGAATCAAATGTACTTGCTTCAAAGTTTCTAAACTGTTTTCTAGACATAGCTGTGTGATACGTGGGCCAAGCAAGAAAGTCAACATCTTTTATAAAAGATACTTGCCCAGTTTGGTTTGTTTGTTGTTATGCTACAGTACCTCCCACTATCGCTCCTCTATTTTCTAGGATGCTCTTACTCATGAACCATAAGCGACTGTTGTAGGATACATTCATCAAATGGGATTGCCGCAACTCAATCATTATTTCATGCTGTCGACTCATATTCATTTGCTTAACTATATATTTCAATTGCATTCATTATGTCATATTATGTCTTTCTATGCATCTCATGTCTTTGACTTTGACATCAATGACAATATCTCATCACATCTTCCCTCCATAACAAAATGGCTGAAGTTTTTACGGTATCCTTACATCTGCTCTATTATGCATATGCAGAATTATAACAAGTACAACAATGTATATAAACAGTAGCAATAAAATACTATTCAATAATGACTCAGCCAAGACATAATGCATTATAACTTATACCACAGTTTTTAGAGAGATGTCTAGGCTGCTAATTGATATATTTATCTATGAATCTGAAGGCTCCTCTAGATGCCTATGATTGTATTTCTTCAATACCACACATTTAGGGGATTGCAAATAAGTCTTTTCTATATTCTGATTGCCCCTGCTGTTTATTTAATTATCTCTTCTATATATGTATTTCCTCTGCTTGTTCGATCTCCTCCTCTTCCTTCCTGCAGTCTTCTCTATTTTTATTTCTTTGTTTCCTTGAAGAGAGGTGATCCTTGTGAGGAGACATGCCTCTTCTTTAATTTTTAATTAACTAATTGATTCTATTCTTTGATCGCACCTTTTCAAATTTATTAACAAATTTAATTGATGTTGGTTATTGCTGCTTATTATTAATCCGATCGCTGTCATTAATACTTGATCGCTGACTTGAACTTGTTAATATTTCAAACTTTGAAAAGAAAATAACAATCTATAGATGATTGTTTAGAACTAAGACTTAGGCCCTTTCGAAAATATAGATGAATAAAAGATAGATAATACCCGGTTTAGATGCTTGAAATCTGCTGAATGATTGTAAGAAGAAGCCTTCAATCCAATGCTATTATTCTGCTCCAATCAGCTCTTTAAGTCTGCTACAATTTGCTCTTTAAGGTCTGCTATAATGCCTCTCCAATTCTGCTACAATATATGAACTTCGGTCTGCTCCAAGTATGTATTTAGGTCTGGTAAAGGTGTGAATTTAGGTATGTTATTCTTCTTTCCAAATTGCCAAGAAGCTACTATAATGTTGGAACAATTATGCAATGATTATCTGAATTATAAGTCTGCTGAAAGTGCGAAATAAGGCAGTCATGTTATGTTTTCGATGATGCCTAATTCGCACCTCGGTCCCATATAAGTATGCCTCAAGAGAGGTGTCTCTTCAATATGATAAGGCAGCCGACTTGCATATGCAAGTCGGCTTTTATAATCATTGTTATTCAGCTGCTAACCTCAATAGATAGCTGACTATAATGCAGGTCGGCCCTCATAGCAATTTCAACAATTCAATATGCAAGTCATCCCTCTTCTCAATCATAATGTGATGTGTCATTTAATAAGTACCATACTAATTATTTGTTTTAATCTTTGCCAAGTCCATAATATTAATAATCATTTGCAATGTAATTTATCTTTGTCTCAAGGCCACAAATATTAACACTCCCTCTTGGACTTGAGGGAAAAGATCAATAACATTGACCCCATAATGTAATCACTAGATCTCTATCACAGTAGATCTCATTCTGACATATGAATTATTGTCCTCGATAGATTTCAATCTAAGTGATCTGAATGAATATGGAACCATCAAAAACATAATGTATTCATACCTGATGCAGTCAATGTCATTAATCATCCTCAAGATGTCTCAACCTTTGTAATATCATCTACTAAAAGATGTAAGGTTATTCAAACATAACAGATAATGTAAGCATCGTTCACATGTAATGAGAGGTAAGAAGCATCATTGACATTATCTTAATGATGTAAACAATAATCACATATAGATCTCAACTTTATGTATAGCATTATCTCAATAAGAATAATAGATCTTAAATCTATGTAAGAAAAGGTATCATCAATATAACAATAGATCTTAAATCTATGTAATCAGAAAAGGTATTGTTGATGCGTGTTTTATGACTCACCAAACTGTAGAACAAAATACCGAAATATCCTATCCTCTCTTGAACAAAGTATCGCGTATGCTAAGATTGCAAGAAGATCATACGATAACTCCAAGGTTCCTCGACTCGTGGATAAGTTCAGTGTTGATGTGATTTGTTGATGATCACAAGGGGCCTTACGTTTTCAATCCTTTATGTCATGATGAATATGGGTACTATCAAAAGATTTTCAATGAAGTACTATTTTTTGGGTTTTACCGAATATGTAGAAATGAAAGGGGGTTTAGGGTTCAGAGATCCTAATCTACTCCAAAGGGTTACGATGGCAAGGAAAGTACTTTGATGGACGAGCTCTTCAATTACCGAGTCCCGTTTCGCCAAGTCAAGCTACAACTACACGTGGACTGGTGCAATCTTCAAAGGTTTGTACGAATGATTGAATTTAGACACATGGATAAGGGGTTCAGGCTAACTTTGCACAATGATTTAGAATCACTAAAACGTCAAAAGTTTGAACCACAAGAACTCATCAAAACATCATTATATTCTCCAAAACAATCATAACACTTTATCTACTAAACTTAATATAATTGAAAGAATTTTGAAACCAAGCAAGCATTGAGACACATCAAATGATCACCACACTTCAATGAAAATTCTACTGTCTCAATAGCTCATAAGCAACAAACTCAAGATTCACTCCTTACAAATGAGAAGAAGAGGCCTTTATATAGGTCCTTGAAAACAAGGAATGGCCCGGATTGAAACAATGACAGATGGCCCAAATTTTGCCACATAAGCCCTAATTAAGGTTAGGACACAGAAAAAAGGAATCTACATTAATGCAAAAAAACTCCACCACCGTAGTGGGTAGTAACATGCTCTTTTAGGAGGAGAGTGGGGTGAAATGAATGCCCAATATGCATACCCACAATGCATTACATGCACTATTTTCCTTGAATGGATTATTCTTGATTTCCTTCCTTAAATGCGTTGACTTTGACGTGAAGAATCTTTGACTAGCTGATGGAGATGATTGAGTGCCATGTTAGCTTGCTAGGAGTGGGGAAATATTTTTAATTGCATCATTTTGTAACTAAGTTGCACTTTGATTACTTCTTCTGAAGATATCTTCCTTTGATCACTTCCTTCCATGTACTTGCTTGAGACTTCATCTTCTGAAAATGGATCGAACTCCTTCATTGATGATTCTACCAATCTGAATTTTCTTCACATGGAAATTCCTTGGTCATGTTCTTGGACTTTGAGAAGGAATTTCAAGACGTGACATTCTTCCCTTTGTATATTTGCACTTGAATTGTGATCTTTGAACCTTGGATGCCTTGAACTTGATCACTTGGACCGTGGTGTCTTCAACACTGCAATTGGAGTTCTGAAACTTGAATGTGATCCTTGATCATGCGGGACAAGAATCCTTCCTCCTACAAAATGAAATAATCAACATAAGAATCACCTAGAAATTCTTTCATATTTTCTCTCTGAAACTTTCTCCCTCTTCAAAAAAAATGCTCTCTAACATTCTCATGTCTCTTTCTCTGATTTTTCAAACTCTTCACAAATTGATCTCTCTAAAAAGATATTTCTCTCTCCAAAAACTCTCTCTCTTCAGAACTCCACACCTTCCTCCTCTCATGTTTTAAAGTTACTTTGTCACGCTTTTTCTTTTATTTTCCAAGAATTCCTCTTTTGTTGTTTATCTTCATCAACATTTCTCAACCCATGGGCGCAAACTTGAAGAGGGTGAAATTTGAGATCTAGAGAGAGGATTTTCATACTTAGCCAAATTTTATCTATTCCTTGCAGTTTCTTCCATGGAGGAGAAATTTTTTAACACTCAGCCATATTCTGAAGGAGAAATTTTTTAGCACAACTATTTTTTCTTCCAAGGAGGGGAAATTTCCAATCAATATATTCAAAATGCACCCAAGCGCATAAAGGAGGTCTAGGCAGACTTTTCTCATTTTGAAGGATTTTCCCCACTTGGTGGAAATTTTCTTCTTTTGAAGGATTTTCCTTCACTTGAGGATTTTTCTTCACTTGAGGATTTTCCTCCACTTGGAGGATTTTCCCTCACTTGGAGGATTTTTCTGCTTTTGGGGGATTTTCCTTCACTTGAGGATTTTCTTCTCTTGGAGGATTTTCCTTCACTTGAGGATTTTCGGCTCTTGGAGGATTTTCCTTCACTAGAGGATTTTCTGCTCTTAGAGGATTTTCCTTCACTTGAGGATTTTTCGGCTCTTGGAGGATTTTTCTTCACTTGGAGGATTTTCTGCTCTTGGGGGATTTTCCTTCACTTAAGGATTTTCTACTCTTGGAGGATTTTCCTTCACTTTAGGATTTTTCGGCTCTTGGAGGATTTTCCTTCACTTGAGGAATTTTCTTCAATTGGAGGATTTTCCTTCACTTGAAGATTTTTTTGTTTTTGGAGGATTTTCCTTCACTTTTCTTCACTTGGAGGATTTTTCTGCTTTTGGAGGATTTTCTTTCACTTGGAGGCTTTTCTGCTTTTGGAGGATTTTCCTTCACTTGGAGGATTTTTTGCTCTTGGAGGATTTTCCTTCACTTGAGGATTTTTTTGCTTTTTTGCATGCCTTTACACTTTTGGTTAAGGATGTTCCCAAACTTAACCAATTTCTGATTGACTGCCTCGCTTATCAGCCATAGGTCAGTTGTGGCCAAAATAGACCTGCCAAAAATAGACTTTCTAAAAATAATAATTTGTTCCAACGTCAAAATAAGGCCAATCCGGGAGGCAGTGAAATTTACTAAAAATAGACTTACTAAAAAGTGTTAGATTGATTTCCTTAATCTGAAAGTAGATCTTTTACTCACCAAAGCTCTGATACCATGTTAATATTTCAGACTTTGAAAAGAAAATAACAATCTATAGATGATCGTTTAGAGCTAAGACTTAGGCCCTTTCGAAAATATAGATGAATAGAAGATAGATAATACCCAGTTTAGATGCTTGAAATCTATTGAATGATTGTAAGAAGAAGCCTTCAATCCAATGCTATTATTCTACTCCAATTAGCTCTTTAAGTCTGCTACAATTTGCTCTTTAAAGTCTGCTATAATGCCTCTCCAATTCTGCTACAATATATGAACTTAGGTCTGCTCCAAGTATGTATTTAGGTCTGCTACAAGTGTGAATTTAGATCTGTTATTCTTCTTTCCAAATTGCCAAGAAGCTGCTATAATGTTGGAACATTTATAAAATGATGATTTGAATTATAAGTCTTCTGAAAGTGCGAAATAAGGCAGTCGTGTTATATTTTCAATGATGCCTAATTCGCACTCCTCAATCCCATATAAGTATGCCTCAAGAGAGGTGTCTCTTCAATATGATAAGGCAGCCGACTTGCATATGCAAGTCGGCTTTTATAATTATTGTTATTCAACCACTAACCTCAATAGATAGCTGACTATAATGCAGGTCGGCCCTCATAGCAATTTCAACAATTCAATATGCAAGTCGTCCCTCTTCTCAATCATAATGTGATATGTCATTTAATAAGTAGCATACTTATTATTTATTTTTATCTTTGTCAAGTCCATAATATTAATAATCATTTGCAATGTAATTTATCTTTGTCTCAAGGCCACAAATATTAACATAACTAAGATCAATGACTTGTAACTAAGATTGCCGACTTGTAACTAAGATGGCTGACTCGTATTTATTCATTCTTATTCTCAGATATGGAAATTGGTGTCTTCTGCAAGAGCATAACAGGTATGACAAATATTTCACAGTTACAGGATAACTGCTAACTGGAACAGGTCCAAACAGCAGTATAACACCCCAAGAACTCCTTCTAGCCCTGCATACGATGCTCAAACAAGCACTAAACCACTTCACAATCACTCAACACCTCTCATGCAAACCTCCAACCAATAGGATATATCAACCCAGAGATCAAATAATGACCTGCAGATAGATGTTAATCAAAAAAGGCAACATCATTAGAGGAGGAACAAGCCTTGGAAACTGTCATGCCCCTGCAAAAGATGCCAATTCCCACATCACTGAATAAGAATGAATATATACAAGTCAGAAATCTTACATTCAAGTTGGTGATCTTAAAAGCAAGTCAGTGATCAAGTATTAATGGCATCAATCAAATTAATAATAAGCAGCAATAACCAACAGAAATTAAATTTGTTAATAAATTTAAAAAGGTGTGATCAAAGAACTAGTTAATTAACAATTTGTTGGTTAACAGATTGGCTTTTTATGTACTGAAATAACTCTTGCCCTTAAAACCGTTCTATTACACAACAATTGAATGAACTGTGACAGTTCACTCTCTGAATTTTTGAAGGTACAGCTCTCTTTACAGATATGCAATGAATTATGTGTTTCTTTTACTAACTTAATGAGGTATACTTTTCAGCAGAAAGCAGGAAAGGCATTTAGTGAATAATCATCACCATGAATTACCCACCAATAACATACTCAAAATAAACAGCATCGAAGTGCCCAGAACCGAAATTTACCATCTAGATTTCCACACAAAGATGAAAATGTAAGAATGAATCCAGATTTATTAATTTACTTCTCCAGTTAATACGAGGAAATGAACAAACTTAGCAGATAGTGCCTCAAAGAGCACCCTGAATCATAAACATGGAAACAAAGTTCTATATTCAAGAATCGTCTACTTATAACATTCATTCATTCACTACCATTAATCTGAAGAAAAGTAGAAATCAAATGAACAACAGCTAATTCTAAATCTGAGTCACACTCAATTATCACAGTAACAGGGGAGATTTAGGAATTCAAACAATTGATCCTTTGCACTGAGATTCATTTCAAAATATATAGAGTTTTGGTCTTCCACCTAGATGGTTATAAAAGAAAATTGTGTTTAGAGTTCCAAAAATAAACATAATGTAAATTGAAGTCTTTTTAAACAACCAGAATAATTATGAAACTAAAAATAACACATAACGCCAAGTGCCATGGTGTTATGGTATTTCCTCCACCTGCCGTGGCTGCTGCCTTCTGAGCTTTTTGTGCTTCATTATATGCTTGCATAGCATTGGCCGCCTCGGTGATATCATCGAAATCTGGCACTATGACATTAGTGTTATGAATCGTCCAATAAGTGCTCTATTCCTTGATTTATTTAGCTTTGGCAAGGAAGGTTAGGTGGTGGTTCCCGCACCATATCAAAGTGGTATTGATCTTGGCTAATTTTTGGTACTCTTCCTTACAGAAATCCTGGGGAGATGTTATGGCGTCAATGTTTTGCTGATACTAACTCTTAAGCCCATCTGTAGTGACCACTCCAAAACTATCCTTTGCTGAAGATCGTATCCGATGTCTTTGAAATAAGCCAAAACCTGTTCTATCATCTCTTTTGCTTCTCCTAGCAGCTTCCTCAAATTCTTCACACTGTTCATTATACATTCAAGTTTATAGCCCAAGCTGAACAACCATCTTTGTATGGGCTAGTCCTCTAATTTTAGAATACCTTGGTTGACAGTAGTTGGGACCTTTAAATCAACGATTTCTTTGATTAGCTTCATATTTTGCTTGTGTGTGTTGTCCTCTAATTTTGCCACTCTTATCTCTGATAACACCGTACTTCGAACCAAAATAAGAGCATCATACGACTCACTGAGTCTATCAATAAATGGAAGTCCCCTTACCTTCAAATCCATGATCCATTCTCGGGTGACTTTCCCAAATAGACTATCTACTTGCAATTGATTAATCAAGTGTTTGTTTTGATCCATAGTAGGATCCAAATTTGTGTCTGAAGAACTTGTTAGCTAGGCATAGAGTGGAGCTAATACAGATATGAGACTTTCAGACAACAATTGGACCATAACTTTCAATTGGTCCTTATTCAACTTGGTTTTCTCTAACCTCTTATGCATTAGTTGATTTGAGAACTGCTACAGGCCCACATCCTTATTGAATTCAGGATCTCCAGTGACGATTCTTGTTACTGTGTAATCCTCTGCAGTAGCAAAATCCAGCTCTTTTTCTGCCACTGGATGTGCTATCTCAAGAACATGTCATGTTTGCTCATCTTCAATCAGCCTGGAAGTGGTCTTTAGCTTTTTGGTCTTAGGGGGAGGAGTATGTTGTAGAATCTACGAGATGACATCTTTGTGTGAACATACATCCGCCTTTCTTTTCCTCTTCTTCTCAATACTTTCTTGCAACCATGTGGGGGTTGCTAACACCTTGGAAGCAGACATTAAATCATCTGGGGAGAAGGCGAGTATTCTTTGCATTGGGGGAGTGGTAGTTTTAGTTGAAAATGGAAACTTCAACACATTGCTTTGTCCTCCCACAACCTGTTGAGCATCAAGCGCTATATGTTTTCCTTTATCCCCACCCTGTTGCGTAGATGTTGATGCATCGGAACCACTCTAATCTCCTTGCCCTGTTTGATCGGACTGGGTGCTATCTGTTCGTCCAGGCTGTATATTGTTTGGCTGTTATGGGGGCTGCATTATTAATTGTAAGGTCAATGTTTGGTAGGGAACCAACTCCACAAGTGGGAAGAATTTCATCTAGTTTCTTCAGGGGCTCTCCATCACCTCCTCCGCTAGGTGTTCCAGACAAATCAATTACAGTATTGCTAGAGGTGGGAGACACTTGTATAGAAGGTGTTGCTGAGCTTAATGCAGTGTTGGAGGACATCGTATCTTGTCCTCCACCTCTCATCCTTGCTAGCCATTTTTGTGTTCTTCTCAGGATTGGAGCAGTCCTCACATCCAAATCATCCAACTCAGGAACTTCCCAATTGATGGGCTCCAAAGGAGTGCCTTGCACCATGGCGTAATATCTAGGGTCTACAATATTTAACTTATCTTAATCAATTACTTGAACTTCTAATTGCAAATTGAAATCTCTAATTTGTCTTACGCTCAACCGGGGCCATGATCTTCTTTTCACTTCAAGGTCGTCTATGCAATCAGCCCAAAAGTCCTTGATTGCAAAAACGTGGCGGTATGCAAGTCGTAGCTACAAATTATGCCTGACATAATCACTAGGATCAAAATGTGTCCTCAAAACCTCATAGTTCTCCATACCGTATTTACTTGATGCCTCCATCATGTTTATGGTGTTAGAAGAGAAAGCGCATTTATAGATTCCCAATGAAATAGGGAATGGGATAGCTGCCTTGTGCTTCTCAGCACATCTCTTGTTTACCTCGCACATTTGTCTACACAATTCCACCATTATTATCTTGCCATCTGCGTATCGAAGCAGCTTCCATGGAAAATCATCAAAAGCACCTATCCTTATGTATGTAAACGTAGGGAACTGAATGAAATAACTTCCATAGGTTTTTATTAATGCTGCAGCTTCCAAAAAAATCCTCATTTCTGGACAATCCTGTAATTCCGTTACCAGGTTCATGGTGAAGGCATCATTCACTCTGCAAAAATCTCCATAGCTATTTTGTAGCTACAGGCTACGATAGAAATCATAAATTTGTATGTCATCCTCAAATTCTTCCACATGTTCCAAACCTGGCCAAATCTGTGTGCATACTAGGGCATAAATTAAATATGAGGACATGTAAAAGAATTGGTTGAGCCTAGAGGCTTTAATCAAATCACATATTCGATCACTAATTATTTTGGCCCAGTCCAGGTATCCAGACTCTGCGCATATCATTTGAACAAAGAAAAACATCCATTCATCTAGGGTATCAGCATCCTCATTGCCACGTAATTTATGCAACAATACTATGATATCTGCAATTTCCCCTTTTATAGTCATGTTGTGGATGATTTTGGGCAACTTCGACTGTCCTTTTCTAGCTAGAAAGAACCAATGCTTGGCAATCTCTGTTCTAAAATAAGTCTTTTTCTCACTGAATGCAGATTGAGACAAAGCAAAATCCAAGTGAGCATACTCCTCCCTGACAGGTATTCTGAAATAACTTTGTATGGTGTCCCTATCCAACATGAGGACCCTTTCATCTTGGGTTTTTATTTGTCTAGTGTCGGGATTATATTGGTTTATGCACTCCATTATTAAGTCTACGCACTGGACAGCAACTGGGAAGCCAACGGCTTGTATCAACCCACTTTCTGCTAGTTTCTAAGTAATTGGATGTTTGGGTTGTCAGTTTATTCTACCCCAAAACTCAGCCAAGTTTACGCAACCCAGTTTTGTATCTCCAATCTCATTCTATGCATATTCTAATCCATTTAAATGATCATGCCCAACAAACTTATGCTTCAGGGTTACTTCGAAATAATGACAATTTGATAGCTTGATCAGAATTAAACAAGAATAGCAGCTCAACACAATTTAACTTACCAAAATTAGATTTCCATCAACTGTAAATTGCAGACTTTGATGCCCTAGCTTGAACTCTATTTCCAGCTTTGGTATTCGCAGAACAATTAAGCAATTGCATTCTCACAACTTAAAAAGGAAGGAATTAATTACCCCTATAACACCATTAATGCCAGTCCTTTTATCATTAATGCTCTATCTACCTTTTGGGCCGTTGGGCTACATCATCCCCTTTATTTTGAAATAGCCACCTTTTTAAGTACTATCGAGAATGACAATGGTGGATGGAAATCTTGAATGTTGGCTTTACTTCTATTTTATTCTTTCTTTTCACTTGAGTTCCACTTCTAGCTTCGAACCCCGACATATGTTCTGAAAGTCCCCTTTAACTCCACTTCTTTCATCATTTTGGGGAGATGATCTATTCCTTTATTTATATGTCCCATCTTAAGCCTCGGGTTCCGATAGTAGTTTTGGAACTCGAAGTTATCTCTGCCTTCTTATTTTCTTCTTTCTCACGATGGCGTCCTCTTCTCTTTAGTCCATTTGTTCCCTTTGTTCAATCGAACTCTAAAGGGTATATTGAAACTATGTCTCGGTTCAATCTCTTCTTAAGTTCCATTTGGTTCGTCGGACCCTGATAGTTGTTTCGGAACAAGCCTTTTTCCAACCCTTTGATTTTTTAGCACTATTCAACCATTCTTTTAACTTTTACTTGGTTCCCTTTCATTGTTCGGGTTTCGGAGGTTGGTCTGGAACAAAGTCTTCCTTCCAAAAGAGAATAACTATATGAATTATTCTACCCTCCTCTAATCTTTTGCTAGTTCCATTTTTCTCTTTGGGCTCTGACAATAGTTCCAGAAGTCAATGCTGACTCCGAAGCTTGGTTTCGAAAGAACAAAACACAACTGACTTAACTGACCAAGAACGAGACAGACTAAAGGAGATGAAGAAGACTAGGGGGAATAGTAGTTTCAAAGGATGGGTCAGCCTCCAAAGGTAGTTCCTGAACTATACCAAGGTCCCGAAATCTGATTAAATTGAAAATGACAAAGGCGAGGAAGGTTTCAAAAGATGAAAAGACTTGATTTAGACCATTTTTAACTATGGGTACCAAAAATGGGGCAACATGATTAAAGAAGAGGCATGTCTCCTCACAAGGATCACATGTCTTCAAGGAAAAAGAAATATAAAGAGAAGGCCATGGGAAGGAAAAGGAGGAGATAGAACAGTAGTAGAGGTAATACATATACAAAAGAGATAATTAAATAAATAGCAGGGGCAATCAAAATATAGCAAAGACTTATTTCTGATTCCCTAAATGTGTGGTATTGAAGAAATACAATCATAGGAATTGAGAGGAGCCTTCAGATTCATAGATAAATATACTAATTAGCAGCCTAGATATCTCTCTAAACGGTGTGGTATGAGATATAATGCATTACATCTTGGCTGAGTCATTATTGAGAAATATTATATCGCAACTGTTTATATATATTGTTGCACTTACTATAATTCTGCATATGCACAATATAGTAGATGTAATGATTCCTTAAAAGCTTCTTCCAATCTTCCATTACATTATGGAGGGGAGATGTGGGCATATAAGGAGAGCAAGTAGTCAAGTGGTTCATTCAAGTTAAATAGGAGGCAAACATGACATATACTTTCATGCCCCTTAGGAGGTTGATATGATGGATGTACTTTCGTGACCAATTGAGGCGGATATGACGGATGTATTTACATGCCCCTTAGAAGGCCGAATGATAGATGTACTTCCATACCCCTGAACATGATGGATAGGCTTAAGGCACCTTGTATGATCTCCCATGGGTTTCATAGTGTCGATGTGTCATTAATAAAGCCTCAAAGGAACCCCACATGTGCTATATGACTATTATGATTTGTAACTTGATTATATGTTTAAACTTTATTTATCTTTGATAAATAATCCAATTGCAGGTTTTAAATCAAGAGACTAAGTTAAATTCCCATTTCCGAGCACAATCCAAACCCTAGTTGGGAGTTTCAGGGTAAATCAAGCAAAGTCCCAATAAGGGGCATTACAATAGAAGACCTGCACACTATCTGCCATGCTCATTGACAAGCCTCTTGACAGTGTTGGTGGATTTGGATGCATATTCAGCCTATTTCCATAGCTGGGAGGTGATTCATGCTTGATAGAAGGGTGAAATTGGAGGATTGATATTGCTGCCATTGCCTGCAAACTGAAACAGAAGACCTGCAATTTACTTATCCTTGTTTTCGAGGTACTTCAAGCTGTGTTTCATAGGTACATCTATTTCGTGATATGAAGTATCGATTTTGAATGTTCCTCCCAAAAACTTGTAACAGTACTTATTTGCACATAGAAATGAGTATCAGGACTTAATGACAGCAAAGTATCTTCATTTTGCATGTTCATTCAAAAATTCTAGGGAAGTTATTACAAATTCTTCGATGGAAGGGACTTGTCATTGCATATATATTTCATAACAAATACAAATTACACGCTAAAACCACTCATGTACGTCACATGTCAAAGTCGCTACCATCAATTTTCTCCTTGACCAACAGACTCAACAATACCCAACACCAAACATTACAATTTAATATAGTTGAGCCAAATAAGGTTTATTTCAAGTCCATGCATAAACCCATAAGAATTGCCAATTCTGAGATTGTCGTCCTTTGTGAAACATACAAAATAGGAGAAGTTGGATAAATGATGGCATAGCTATAAGTCACTTGGAGAGCAAAATGCCTTATAATCCGATCAAATTAACATGCAATGTGAGCAAGTAAGTTTGTTGGTATGGTGTAACACATTTGAAATATTTTATGAACACACTTTTGTCTTTGAAAACAATCCTAAATATTTATTTGTTAATAGTTTGGGTAAAAACTTGGTTGACACACTTTTGTAATCTTAATAAATGGTTATCCCAGGTTCTTTATAGTCATGACCCCACCAAAATGAGAAGTCGCAGCAGTATAGATTACATCAAGTCACAGCCTTTAACTGTACTCTACGTGACTGGCTTATAAAGATAACAGCAGTTTAAATAAGGAAGTCATTTAATATTAATCAAAGGGAAGTAATGATCGTTAAATTAAATAAGAAAACAAATCAAGGCAGCATAAAAGATAATTAAAATATAATTAAGGCTCAAGAGTTGTGACTTTCTAAAGGGCATAGATAATGAAGAGGCATGACCTCTCCCTCATATTGGAAGACATAAAGGGGAGAAGAATTCATTTGAAATAGAGCATCAAGAGAGATCAAAGGAGAGAAAATACGACATTCAATCAAGCAATAGATTTACATTTTCACAATTAATTAAACTAGACAGCAGACTTATATGCTGTTCAAGAATTTGGAATGATGAATATTATATGGCATTCTGATCTGGCTGATTTGTTATCTTGTCTGTCACTTGCTAGTAAGTAGAAATGTTATGCAGATAACATATTGCTAGTTATATATATTTATGTGTTGCTATTCTTGCCACTATGATGTATATGCATAATAGAGTATATATGTAAGATTTTGTAATACTTTATACAACAAACTATCTCATTATGGAGGATAGGATGGAATACATAACAAGGGATGCAAGTAGCACAAAAGTCACATTCAAGGCAACCCCAAGTGAGGCCAGAAGGCCAAATGGTGGGTGTCATTTTGTGCTCTTGGGCTTGATGGAAAGGAATAAGCTTGATGCACCTTCTATGTTTTTCCAAGGGACTCATAATGAGGATAGATTGTTAGGGAAAGTATTATTGAATCCCACATGCACATTATGTAAATTACAATGATTATTAGAATTCTCTTTATAACATTGCTGGTTATATGTTCTTCATGTTAATGTTATGTAGCTACGAGAGAAATAAATTATCGCTGAAAATGGTTGACTCAGCTTTGTGGTTGACTTGGCACCTTAAGTGTGATGTCTGACATTGTGGATGTCATGTAATTGTGTATTGTTGTTGCTGACTTGGCATCAGTTACTTCTATCCAGTTGTTTGCACTGTTGGCTATTGAAATCTTTAGTCGGTTCCGTTTCTAGTCTTCGCGGCAGATCATTAATGAGTCTTGATCCTTCATCAGTTACTCATTTTCTTCGGTTCATTTTCCCGTTAATTATCTTGCATTGGGTGGCATCGGCTCATTGTGTGTGTGAAGAGACTTTGTATATTCTTGGTCGTCGATATATTTGTGAACTTTTGAGCATGCCCGTCATGGTGTATAATCCGCGATTACATCCTCTTATTTCGGGTGACTCATCTTTGTAACCGTTTTCACTGTCTGTCATTGTTGCTACATTGGGCTAAAGACAGGAGTTATATTATCACCGTTGGACGAGTTGTATATAGACTACCGTGTGGTGTTTCCTTCAAGCACGATGGACTGCGATACATACTCATAGTTAGACCCGTGCATATTTCAATAAGGGGGGAGAGTGATGGTATAATATTATCGATTAAAGGGTGATCGGGTGCTGCTTGAGGATTATCATTTTTGGGTGCTGCCTGTGTATGAGAGTTTCATATGGATTTTGTTAGCAGAAGCTTAAGCATATGATTAAGCTACAGCAGGATGCTCTACATATACAGAGATGTATACTTTGTTTGTATTCTTTGAACTGAGAAAGATCAATATGTGTGTTGTGTGAGTCTATTGAGTGTTGGCAAAACATTCATGCTTATTTGTAATTCTGAAATGATCATTTTATGATAAGGCTTATTGATTGATGATTGAATGTTGAGAGTATCCAATCATAAGCAAGTGATCATTGTATCTATTTTGAAGAGATCAATAAAGAGAATCTTTTCTGGGTGTGGCTGGGTTTTTCCCTCAAGTAGGAGGGTTTTCCCAGGATAAATAATTGTGTCATATGTTCATATGCTTTTTCTGATTTTCTGATTATTGCATTCTTCTACTCTGGTTGAAAAACATTAACATGGTATCAAAGCTTGGACAGCCTTGACTCTCTCACGAGAGGGGCTGGTGGTCGATCTATTATCTGTAGATGCTCATTGAGCTGGTTTGATATTCTTGAAGATGGAAAAGAAGCTTCAATTTATTGTTTATGTTGAAGACATGATATCTGTCATGAGTAGACATGTGTTGCTATCTATTATCAAAGGATTAGAGGTGGCAATAGGGGTGGGTCGTCTTCTTGCAGTGTGCTTGAGTAGCGGAGAAGATTAAACTATATCAAGATAAGTGTTCTGTGATTGTATCTTTGAATATTGATCATGAATTTTGTGTAATTAATTCATGCATTAATATTGGGAATAGTGAATCATGTATGCTTCTAGCATTACTTTGATTGATTCTATTACTAATCTCTCTGAAATGCTTCCAGGATGAATTGAGAAGCACAAGGATGATGAGAGATTGCAGCCTGAGCTGAGTTGGTGACTCTTGAAGAAGAAGTACCTATTCAGATTGTCTTGTAATCAACTCTTCTAAGAGGAAGAAATCAGATTTAGAGGGAGCTTGTGTGGCAAAGGGAGAGTGCCTTGTCCTTAGTTGAGGATAAGCAAGCTTATAATGCAGAATGGCTTTGGAAGCTCCTTGTTTGGTCAAACTTTGGAGTTAATCTGTGATTTATTGTGATATTCAAAAGCCTTGAGTATGCTGCCCTTGTTGAGAGGGAGTCCTGGTTGAGAGGAAGTCTTGGTCTTCAGATAATCCTTTATGTGCCTTAATGCATTCTTCTCTAGGAGAAGTTTGAGGTGAAAGCTCTTGTTCCACCCTCTGCGAGTAGGCAAGGTGGTAAGCATTCTTCTCTAGGAGAAGTTTGAGGTGAAAGCACTTGTTCCACCCTCTGCGAATAGGCAAGGTGGTAATGCAATCTTCTCTGGGAGAAGTTTGAGGTGAAAGCCATTGTTCCACCCTCTATGAGCAGGCAAGGTGGTATGCATTCTTCTCTAGGAGAAGTTTGAGGTGAAAGCCCTTGTTCCACCCTCTGGGAGTAGCCATGGTGGAAGTCATGTGTGTGACTTCACAACTTATTTTTATGCTTTTCTGATTCACCTCTAGGAGTAGCTATGGTGAATATTGTTATGCTAAGATAACAATTTTATTGAGAAAATTTGCGATGAGATCTTTGTTGACATCTTTTTGGTTGCAACTATGTGTGCCTGCCATACTGAAGATCTCTCTCTTGCTAAGAGGGAGTGTTAATGTTATGTAGCTACGAGAGAGATAAATTATCGCTGAAAATGGTTGACTCAGCTTTGTGGTTGATTTGGCACCTTAAGTGTGATGTCTGACATCGTGGATGGCATGTAATTGTGTATTGTTGTTGCTGACTTGGCATCAATTACTTCTATTCAGTTGTTTGCACTGTTGGCTATTGAAATCTTCAGTCAGTTCCGTTTCTGGTCTTCGCAGTAGATCATTAATGAGTCTTGATCCTTCATCGATTACTGATTTTCTTCGGTTCATTTTCCCGTTAATTATCTTGCATTGGGTGGCATCAGCTCATTGTGTGTGTGAAGAGACTTTGTATATTCTTGGTCATCGATATATTTGTGAACTTTTGAGCATGCCCGTCATGGTGTAAAATCCGCAATTACATCCTCTTATTTCGAGTGACTCATCTTTGTAACCGTTTTCACTGTCTGTCATTGTTGCTACATTGGGCTAAAGACAAGAGTTATATTATCACCATTGTACGAGTTGTATATAGACTACCGTGTGGTGTTTCCTTCAAGCACGATGGACTGCGATACATACTCATAGTTAGACCCGTGCATATTTCAATAAGCGGGGAGAGTGATGGTATAATATTATTGACTGAAGGGTGATCAGGTGCTGCTTGAGGATTATCATTTTTGGGTGCTGCCTGTGTATGAGAGTTTCATATGGATTTTGTTAGCAGAAGCTTAAGCATATGATTAAGCTACAGCAGGATGCTCTACATATATAGAGATGTATACTTTGTTTGTATTCTTTGAACTGAGAAAGATCAATATGTGTTGTGTGAGTCTATTGAGTGTTGGCAAAACATTCATGCTTATTTGTAATTCTGAAATGATCATTTTATAATAAGGCTTATTGATTGAGCGTTGAGAGTATTCAATCATAAGCAAGTGATCATTGTATCTATTTTGAAGAGATCAATAAAGAGAATCTTTTCTGGGTGTGGCTGGGTTTTTCCCTCGAGTAGGAGGGTTTTCGCAGGATAAATAATTGTGTCATATGTTCATATGCTTTTTCTGATTTTCTGCTTATTGCATTCTTCTACTCTAGTTGAAAAACATTAACACTTCATCTTTCATAATGATAACTAACCTGGTTGCAAGCTCTAAATCAAGATATAAGGTTGGCAATTTACATCCCTAAATATACTCCATACCTTATTTTGCAATTCTAGGGGAAAATAGAGTAAAGTCCCAATAGGGGACATTACATTTTTCCAACCTTCTTTAAAATTTAGATGGGTAAGGAACAATAGTTGACGATAGGAAGCCTACTATGTTCTAGTTTAGTGAGATTGTGTTTGTATATCATATTATGTTTGAGGCTTCAGTTTTCTACTCCCATCAAGGGAATATGATAATGTGAACTTCTATTAATTTTGAAGTTATAAATAATGAATTGTTTTGAGATTTGATCATTATTGTTGCATGTTTCTCTTGACATGTTTCCACCCAAAACTGCAAAATTCATAACCAAAGAGGATCCAACAGTTAGAAGCTAAAGAATAATGCTTTACTTTTATCCTAATGCCAACATTTGGAATATTTACAATTGTTTTTAAAACTATGGTTGCTATCATAAAAAAACTCTTGTTTTTCAATCATAAGGTTCCATTTTGATTTATTATTAAGATCAATACCTAGGTATTTACAAGAGAAAACCATCTCTAGAGATTTATCATTAAGAGAAATTATATAGTAGGTTGACTTCTTAAATTTGTCAACCACGGTTTCATTTTCATCAACACAGCATTAAATTGAGCCTAAATCATTTTTCTGCTTCTGTAAAGTGTTCACCTATGAGCAATATCCTCAATATATAGTTGTAGTATAATGGTGTAGCTGTAAAGCCTACACACCTGACCTCCAAAAAGACTTTCTAAAAAATCTTCAGATTGCCATACATTTTGAAGGGTTTCCTCTATGGGCAGTGTCAAACTATTTTTCTAAAATCAACAAAGAAATTGGGAGGTAAATCAAGAGTATATCATACATTTTAAAAGATCTCCCCAAGGGCTAGTGTCTAAGGCTTTCTACAATCAATACAAAAAGAAAAGATATATCCTTAAATGTCACAACAAATTCAACAAACACCCTATAACTAAGAACATGATCAAATTGGATTTTGTTGGGTGAATATTTTGCAACCAACTTGATTCAACTAATTGCAAAAAAGTAATTTCAACCATAGTGTGTGAGACACGGCCCCTCTTCTTTGTAAGGGGAGGCTCCCCTTGTTCATTGCTACTAAAAACAACTAACACTTAACTAAAATTATTTAGACTACACTAGCAATAGGGTGTTACCTTCACCATATTCTCTTCTTTCATAATAGGTGTTCTTTCCTTCATCATATTCTCTTTCTTCAGAATAAATGATCATTTCTTACAACTATCTCTCAAATACAATCTAGAAGACTTAGTAACCAAAAATCTCAAAGACTTTTCATGACTTCTTATAAAGTTTCAAAAAAAAAGATAAAATATACATGCAACTTAAAGACTCCAACGTATACTACACCTTAAGCACACAAATATAGATGATAAAAGAAGCACAAAGACTTCAAGTTATCTCTTAGTTTCAAAAAATATAATAGTAGTTCCAAACTCAACAAGCAGCTCAAAGACTACAAGATTAAGTTTAAAAACATAACATTATCTCTAAACACAATAAGCAGATCAAATACTACAAGATTGGATTTAAATCCCTTTTAGATAACACCACAATACTCACAGTCAGTTACAGATAATGTTGTCACATAAGAACTTGTTCCAACACAAAGATTGAAAGCAACTTACCTCTTTTATTTGATAGCAATTTGAATTACAGCTAAAATCAAAGTTTTAGAGTGTTTCCCAAACTGGCAGAGTTTTGTTGCATTGCCAAAAGATGATTATTTACAATGAGACCTCTCATATTTATAGAAGGCTATGAGAAAAAGGAGGGAGAGATACAACTAACTTTGACTTATTCTACAATATAGTCCTAATTTACTTTGACTTGTATTGAAATCACATGTAATTACATTTTTTCACTTTTCCATATAATGTGTCAAAACAAAATTACATAATGCATGACTGAAAATAGACTAAGTGTCCATAGACACAACTTTGTTGCCAACACTCTTCGCTAATGGAGTCTTCATATCTTCACTTGGTAGCTTGCACGTCGAAGTCCTCAAGTCCCAGTGTGCGGATATGAGCATCTGAAACGGAGTTGCAGCAACGGCCTCGAAATGTTCCCTAAGTTGGACAAAAGCCACGTAAAGTCAAAGGGAAAACCCAAAAATGTATTGAGAAGGGTCAAAATTACTAAGTCTAGTATGAGTTGCAATTCGGGGTTCAAAACCCGAGTTACAAGTGAAAATGCGAAGGGTTTGACATGTAATCGGGTTTTAGGAACCTGATTATATTTTAGCAAAGGCAAAGTCACCTTGAAATCAGATTTCAGAAACCTAATTGCAAGTGAACAATGAGTTTGGCATGCAATCGGATTTCTAAAACCCAATTGCAAGGGTGTGGTTGATTGGATATGCAGTTGGGTTTTCGACACCCAACTACGGGTTGCTAAACATGCAAAAGGGGAAGGTCGAATTTGCAGTCAAGTTTTGAAAACACACTGCAAGTGCTTGAACATGTAATACGCAATCGGCAAACCACCTTGTAATCGGGGTCTAAAAACTCGATTACAAGGAGTGATGCAAGGAATCATGTTGGTCAAGTTTTAAACCCCAACCAACACTTAGTGCTAAGGATCAGTTATTGTTCAGGAATTAAAACCCGACCAGCACTTAGTGCTAAGGATCACTTGTTGTTTGGGTTTTGAAACCCGAACAACAGATGGGCTAGGATGTTGTTCGGGTTTCAAAACCCAAACAGCAATTGTGTGTGGTTGTTGATTTGTAATTGGGGTTTACAACCCCGACTACATATGAATGTTAGTGCACAACTTGCAATCGGGTTTTAGGAACTTGAATGCAATCTAGCAATGCAAAGACAAGTGGAGTATGCAATCAGGTTTTCAAAACCCGATCACATGTGAATGATGCAATGGCACGACTTGTAATGTCAGATTTAAAACCCAACTTTGCAAGTGCGAAGAATTTTCTAACTCCCAGAAATGCAATGACTTCATGAAAATGAAAGGACGGGAGGGAATCCAAACATTCTAAGGGATCGAATTTCATCCAAGGACATTTGAGGATTGCTTCATTAAGCGCGCCTAAAGGACATAGGTTACAAAATGAGGAAATTTTGTGGGGTTATCCCATGATTTTCACCAAGCTAAAATTAAGGATAACATATTTATACAAGAAACTAGTTTTTTTTGCATTGAGGACCAAAAATAGGTCTATCCCTTCAAGGATTTTTCATAATTTGCAGCAAAAAAAGAAGACAATATCCTTCATTTTTCATCAGGACAGAAATGATGATTCTCTGACCTCAAGAGCAAACACTATTCTAGTGGGAACCAAGCAGTTGAAAACCATAGATGCCAAAAATAAAGGTTCTAGGATTGAGGAAGTTAAAGTTGATCTTTTGAACACTCAGATTGGCAGAAAATCAAGCATCTTGATGTTGTTGCCATTATTGGCAATTTTGTGAATTTGGGGCCAACCTAAAATGAAGTGGAGTGATGGGTTTCAAAAACATGGCAAGTTAATTGCTTTGTAAATTTCTCCCAAAAGAATTCTTTATGGTCTCTTGCCTAAGCGCAGAAGATAAAAGGAAAGTTTTGAACAAAGGCCCTTAGATGATGGTTGGGGTTTGTCTTTACACCCATGAATGTAAACCTAATTTTGGCCCCCTACATTGCAATAGCAAGCGAGATCTAATGTTGATCCATCATTACAATCCCCCTTCTATATGTCAGGATTTGCCTCTTCTATTTGAAAATGGAAACTTTTTAGACAAATTTTTTAGCTTGGATGACAAAACTAGGATGGAAAATCTAGGACTTGTGTGCAAATTTGCATTAGTGGATGCCTCCAAATCTAGTCCGCAATTCATTCTATTGGAGTCTAAAAATGGTGTTTAAGAACAAGGCATGTTGAAGGTCCCTCTCCCAAGTTCTTCCATTGTCACAAACAATGGTCACCAAGCATCAATTGTGTTAAGTTTTCGAACCAAAATAGCAAAACCAGAGAGCAGATATCTTAACCAAAACGCAAGAACAAATAGACACAGAGATTTACCTTGGGAAAACCCTCCTACTCAAGGGAAAAACCCAGCCACACCCGAAAAATAGATCCCTTTATTTAATGCTGAAGCAAATACAGATATCTCAAGCTTTTGATTGTTAACACTTAACAATCTAACAATCAGCCTTATACAGAGATTTATCACTTTGATGTCTCACAGATAATATACTCAATGAATGACTCAACACATAAGTCTTTAGTTCTCAGATTGTATACGAAAAATACTGAACTCAGAAAATACTCTGACTTGTATCCCAGATACGAGCATAACACAGCTTTACTCAAAACGTCACTGTCAATACACAGAATAATCGTATTCTTGCCATACATCTGAAGATGCTGTTCTATATATCCAAAACAAATAGTATAGGCTTCTCCTTGTTAAATGCAAAGGGACATTGCTGTTACCCATCATGAATCGACAGTAGTTGTAAGACATACACGGCAGCTTCAAATATGAACCGATGCCTTCAATATGAAGGCCGTCGACGTTAATAGAACTGACGACAATAATAACTGATGCCTTTATGAAGAGAATCAACGACACCAATATGAAACAGACAGCCATAATAATGAAACAAAACACTGATGAAGCAACCTGCCAGCATAGCCATATATGATCGCACTGTGCCAAGTCAGCACACACAAGATGCCAAGTGTGAAGCTCCTTAAGAGTGAGAAAGCTCAGATACGAAGAGACAAATAATTGAACATCGCATAATAAGAACAGTAACTAGAAAATTGCCACCGTTTGAGTCCAGCTGAGACTTAAATGAAACCAGTATTAGAAATATAAAACCATCACTGAATGAGTAGCTATCGAACCAGGTACAAAAATGAACAAGGAGCAAATAAACTGTCCATTATGACAGATATCTTCCAGAGAAGCTCACAGCATATCATCCGAGGTATGAAGATCTCTATCGCAGCTACTAGCTTCAACAAATTGCCCTTAAAATTGAATCAAAAATAACTCCTCACCTTGGATTGGAGAGGGCAAAAAACACCATTCTAGAAACTAGTTATTCTTTGGCTAAACTGTCCATTATGACAGATATCTTCCAGAGAAGCTCACAGCATATCGTCAGAGGTATGAAGATCTCTATCACAGCTATTAGCTTCAACAAATTGCCCTTAAAATTGAATCAAAAATAACTCCTCACCTTGGATTGGAGAGGCAAAAAACACCATTCTAGAAACTAATTATTCTTTGGCCCCCACTCAAGAAGGGCTGTCTCCATTAAGGACTTTTGTTTTTATTTTTATTATAATGGGAGAGGGCCCTGCCCCACTCGTCATCAATCAAAAAAATAGAATTCACATGCCATCATTTAAGCCATTGTATAGTTATTATCCTATTTAGTTGAGATCACGGTAGACAGCCAAGCACCAATTAGTTGTGATTTCTTTGAGGAGAATCCTGAAACAACTAGAGGACAATCTTGAAGTGACCCAAGATATGATGATATATCAACAAAATCAGCAACAAAGAGAGAACTTGAGGTAAGTTGTTGAGTTTCCTTGAATTTACATCCTTCTAGGAAAAGCCTCCTAAAGGAAAAGGTGCAAAGAACCTTGGACCTCAATATTATGAGCCTATACTCTCAAACTACCAATAGGAACTCAAGCGCACAATAAATTACATGTCTCACATTTAAAGAAAGCATCTAGAAAAAATGCCAAAGATTCAAATGCCTTGCCATCTCTCAATTATGAAAAGCGTGCTATCATGGTTTCATAAGACAAAACTCAGAAATGATAAGATCATTTGCATTCTTGCACGGCAGTGTATATAATGAATAAAAAATGTACTGACAAGACGTCCAGAAACTGAAACTTAGCTGATCCCAGAACATAATGCACTTGAAATTCAATCTACTAATATCGATTTTGGATGTCTCAGCTTAATCATTTGCATAGCCCATACAGAATTCAAAATTGACAAATGGAAATGAACTTACTGGTCAACAAATTGATTACTTTATCATATCGCTCTTCCTCCGTTCCGGCATTCTTGTTTCCCTCCTCTTCAATTGATTCCTCCTCTGCTTCTCTGTCACTTTCATCACTTTGATATTCATCATCGTCGCTATCATCGCTGCAAAAACGTGCACCAGTCATCCATATCCAATTTATCCATATGTAGTTCAATGGGATAAGTACAAGTGGTAAAAACTTATAAGGATCAACCATTTCAAAATCCTCAGTTGAAAATGTATGAAGCTATGTGCAAGTTTAGGAAGAGTTTGATGGATATATATGCGTCTATTATTGTAAACAAGCACAAGGCAATGGAGGGAGGGAATTAACAAATAGAGAAAGCTTCTCTTTAAGAATTTGAAGGGAATTTAGTGATTTACCCAATCAAAGAATAGCTCAAAAACCTTGGCAGTTGCCGGCATTTGGTGGAATTTACCAATTCATATTAATAAAAAAAGAAAAAAAATCTTTTCAAACTGAAGACATTTGGAAAAAAATTACCGAATCAAAAAATAATTTCGAAATCTTTTCAAACTTTCTGGATGAATTTACAAATTCAAACCTATTTCAAGTCTCACCGCATCTGGAGAGAATTTATTTGTTTTTTAAATTAAAACAGGGAATTCACCCATTCAAGGAAAAACTAACAGAAAATATTTTAATTTGCCAATTTAAATAAATCAAAAAGATCATTTCATTCTGCGAGCATTTGGAAGAAATAAATTAATAATAAGCTACGTTTGAAGATCAATTAACCACCTGGAGGATACGACCACAACATCTGAATCAGAAGCGGGGACATAGGCCGAGCTCTCCGAAACCTCTTCAGATGTTTCGTCTGAAGAAATGTCGAGCACCATTGAATTCGCCATGGCAATCAGAACCCTAGAAGTTGCAATTCAAATCTCTTCTCTCTAATTTTGAAAGAACCGAATTGGAGGTATATTCAATGTGCACTGTGCCTTAAAATTCAAATCAATCAAATATAAATTGAAACGTTCAGCACAAACGTACAACGGGTAGATTTTCCCCGAGGATTTGTTTGCTTGGTCTTTTAAACAGCTGCGGACGGTGAGAATGCTGCCTTGCTATCGAAATATTCCTAAGTAAAATTATAGCTCTTCCATTCCTTATTCTTACGTAATCGTATTTTTATGGACGATTCCCAAATATAGAAAAGCACTTCAATTTTCCAAGCCATTTCAACAGCTTATATGGTTATGTATTTATAAGGAAGGTATAAAGAATGGACACTCAATGTAAAAATTTAATTTATAAGCAAGGTTAGTGGGTTGTAATTGTTATTGAAGATTATGGTATGTTTCTTTTTTATGGTATTTATTAAGATGTCTATGATGGACAAGATTCTTGAAAGGTGAAAGGTGAAAGGTGAAAGGTGATTCTACAATAGTGTGTCCTACTTTTTTGTCAATTTTGACACGGAAATGAGTTTTCTAAAAAAAATTGTATTCATATATCTGTTGTTACAAAACTGTTAAGACTTTGAAGATGATGTAAACTAATGATTTTTAACATTTTGTGTGTAGATTCTAAATATATATTTTTAGAAAAATTTAAAATTGATTTGTATCTATTTTTCCATCTCCTTCGAAAAGTAGTTTATATCAAAAAAAATAGTATTTTTAAAGAGTGGCATTCATTTAGTTAAGCATAACTTTTTATTCTAAAAAGGCAAAAATGTAATTCTTTCGAATTTAGGTTTGTAACACCAATATTTAGTGTATACAATTGGTTTCATTCGATTTGGTTGAATATTTTATAGTTTATTAAGTTTTGAAGTGACATTAACTATAATTTAGACAGATTCATTCAGTGACCCCTAACTTGTTTTGTATATATCGAAATTTATTTTTTCTTTTTTTTTAGAAAGAGAACATAAATAACTAGTATCTAGATATTTTCATTTTTTTTCAACCTATTTTACTATTTTTCCATAAGCATTGAACAAAGAAGTTGCTATATGGTTACAAACTTATGTTTAATAAAACTAAAAATACAAAGTCATAATAAACTCATTATATATTAAAATCATAATCATTGAAAAAAAAAAAATTGAATAGCACTATCTTGCATTTGGGTTTCTCAAGATTGTTATATTTGAGTCTTGAACTAGAGCTTTGAAGGCTAGAAATATGAAAAAACAAGTTGGCTTTGAGGGTGAAGTCCATAACAGGGGCATTCGATCGAAGGTGTTCGATCAAACTGGGTTCAATTGAACCAAAAGGCCTTCGATTAAACATGTCTCTGATCGAACACGTGTGACACTAACAGATATGCAACAACCAACTTGAAATTTCTAACTACCTATGTTTGCTTAAAGTGGGCCAGATTTATTTTTTGGGTGTGATTGATCAATCGAGCATAAATAAATTTTATTTTTTTCATTTTTGCTAAAATTATAATCAAAGATAATTCATATTTTTTGGTAAAGAAGATAATTTTGGTTCGTGTAGATTTCTCAGGGGCATTTTTTTTAAGAAATAAAATGGGAAATAAAAGGTTAAGGATAAATAAAGTTGCATGAAAGTGGTCACCTAGTAGAGAATAAAGAAATCGTGACGTTGCATTGACACATTATTGTAGAACTAAAGGAGGCATGCATCTTTAATTTAATCTCTCTCTCTCTCTCTCTCTCTCTCTCTCTCTCTAGTCTATTTTTAGTGTTTCTAGGTCTCTTTATAGTGTTTTTGGGTCTTCTTACTATATTTAGTCTTTTTGCTCTATTTAGGTCTCTCTAGTGTCTTTTTAGTCCTTTTAGTCTTGGTATATGCCTCTCTCTCTCTCTCTCTCTCTCTCTCTCTCTCTCTCTCTCTCTCTCTACATACATACATACATATATACACATGTATATATTCTTTTTGTATTTTAAGTTTATTTAGGTCTCTTTTTCTCTAAATTGTTTGCATTTGTTTCATTTTTATGTGCAGGTCACAATCAACAAGTACAAGCTGAAGGAAAAGCTTGGATAGGAGGGTTAACTCAAGTTGAAGAAATAGATATTAGAGAAGGCTCAACCCAAGTTCAAGTAATGGATGTTGGAGAAGGCTCAACAAAATTTGATGTTAGAGAAGGGTCAAGATAACTGCCTCCTACTAGTATGGATGAACATATAAATCTAACTAAAACTCTAAAGAGAAAAATTAATTATAGAAAGCTAGATCATTTACTTGAAATGGGTGTGGACAAATTGAGATCACTTGTTGAATGACCTTCACACACTAATAGGAGATCAATGAATAGGATGGAAAAGGAAATAATGGATAAATTTGATAATCTTGAAACACTTGAACAAGCTCAATTGCTTTCAACTGTACTTCCACAAAATAAGTTGCAAGAGTCATTAAAATTATTAGGCATTCTATACATCATTGAAAAAAAAATCTCACATGTAAAAATATAGTATTGAAAATGTTAAGAAAGGTTTGGGTTCTATTGGGAAACGATCTCGATCTAAAGATTAGATCATTACAAGAAGAGTGATGTTGACATCCCTTGTAGGTAAAAATATCTCCCAAAGAAGACAAATCTTTTCGATTTCATTTAAAATTAGTAGGAAGACAATATCACAATATACTAAAAGGAGAATCATTTTGGATGATCGTACCTTGGAAGGCAATTGGGCAATTATGTCTAGAGCTCCTTATTCTAATAAGAATAAGGATGGAATTAAGAATTTGATCATATCATTTTGGAATGATAATACGTGTCCTTCATCAAACAATAGTGATGTTATCAGACATAAGATCATACCTAATTAATATGTTTTACATACAAAGTATTGGTTGGACACAATGCAACATGAATTGTATGTGTCATTTTGCAATTTAAATCCTATTATAAAGATTAGAAAAATATTATATGAAATATTGATGTCATATTATGTGAGGATAAATAGATCTTTTGAAACTTGTTGTTATCATTATCATATTGAATTTGATCTCCATTGTCAAGTTTTTTGAAAGATTGGAGAAGGCACTTATGGTTTTCAAAATGATCCTCCTAGTAGATGAAGTGAGTTCATATCATCCATTGTATGTGACAAAACAAATGATACAACTGGTTAAATAAATTGCATAAAGGGAATTTGTGAAACATGTGGTGATTTGGCTAATTTTCCTTTCATAAATGAAGACACTAATGTGACAAAGATTGTAAATTATAAGAGTTACAAGTACGTAAAGAGTGAAATAAAATTTTCCAAAAAGAATCCAAAAGGTTAGATATGTTGAAGAGGAGATACCTATTGGAGTGTTTATGATTTTTTTTTGAAAATTGATTCAACAACACACACATCATGGTTTTTTTACCAAGTAGCAAGAACAAAAATTCCAAAGACAATTTCCCACTTGGAACTATTCTATCAGTTGTCAATTTTGCAGAAAATGATTCTTATGTTCATCAAAAGGTCATTTAATCATAATACTCTTCTTTAGAGCATATTAATATTATGGCATAGGTGTGTTATCAACATGCACAATTGGATTTGGAAGGTGTTGACAGTACATTTGAATCATAGGTCATTAAGAAAGATTATCACTTTTATATTAGTGGTGATAAAGAGCATGACACTCATTATGTAGAACATTGCTTTATGAAGTTTTTTGAAAATTTGAAAGAAAGGGGCATAAAAATTGAAAAGTATTCTATTTGGTTAGATAGATGTGCAACACAATTCAAATCATTCAAGTTATTTTATGCATTATATAGATATCATCGTAATGAAAGCATACCACATGTTTGGAGTTTTTTTGAGAGTGGACATAGAAAGGGTGAACATGATGGTGTTGGAGCTTGCATCAAAAGTGCTCTACCAAAGTATTAGAGGAATTATTAGGGATTTTATATAAAAGATGCACATGATGTTGTTGAATGGTGTAAGACACATTTTGCACTAAATGAGGTTGGTACATCATCAAGAATGATCCAAGAAGTACCGCATAGAGTATTTTGGGAGATAAAAGGTATGTGTGTCTAAATTGGACATATAACTTATTCTTATTTATTTTACATCATTTATTTAAATTTTAAAAGTAAAATTAATAATTTATTCCTTTTTTATGTTATATATATGTGCAGGTATGGATAAAAGAACTATGCATGGTTGCAAGAGGATAAAGAAGACATGATATTTACATTCAGTTATGAGTATAAATTGTCACAATTGGACACTATACATTGGGGATTACTCATGTTTCTATTGTCACTACATTGCTAAAAACCATGAGGAATAAAACAATTAGGAATGTAGATATGTAGGTGCATGGAATTTGGTACCACTTGTTTTTAGTGATATAATTGATGAAGATGAAGATGAAAAATTTGATGACATTTCGTTGATTTCTACTGATTATGATTCTATTTTAGGATTGGTCAAAATTGGTAAGTATAATTTAAATTTACACGTGTATATCTAGATCTAGACTAAAGAAAGTAAATTTTTTTCATGTATAATTTTTTTGTGTAGGAGACATCTTTGTAGTGATTTTGAAGCCTAGAGATGTAGGATTTAGTTACTATTTATTGTGTTGCACTATAGAGAGGATGAAGTTAATTGAACACGAAGAAAGTGACGAGTTGTAATTTCCCATTGGTTTGCATGCTTTAGATCTTGAATATATATATATATATATATATATATATATATATATATATATATATATATATATATATATATATATATATATATATATATATATATATATATATATATATATATATATATATATATATATATATATATATATATATATTAACAATTTAAAAATATTCTAAATATTGTTAAAATTTGTGGTGCAGGTTCAGTTGTTTTAGAAGGAACATATTTCAAGAAAATCAAAATAGTTCAATATGGGATTCACTTTGTTGATTATCAAATTGATAGTAGGGTATATCAATATAGTCACCTAGTAAATGTTACCTTCATTTTTCTCCTTCCAATTAAATCACAATGTTGACATCATAAGTGGAGATTAGATAGTGAGGATCATGAGAGAATATTACATGTTCTCCAAAAGCAAACTTGACTGTTTGAGGTGGTCTAAATAATATTATAATACCCTTCCATATTTTTCCTTTTTTGTCTCTATGGTTAGGACTTCTCAGGATGTATTGATTGTTGCGATGGACTATTTATTAGGTTTTCATGGTGTAGGACTTGATTATGATGACATATGATGGATTATACTTTGGTGATATCTTTATGATGACATATGATTATATTATAGATGTCTTACTCAGGATTTGATTGTGTATTTATGTTTACATTCCTTAAGGGGATGTATTTACATTTACATGTCTTAAAGGAATGTATTGTTTGACATAAAGTATGTGAAATTGACTAATTGATTCTAATCTAGATATTTAAACATGTGAATCATCATAAATGCATGTAAAACATCTAAGTAAACATCACACACATGCAAAAACTTAAACACACATAAAACATCACTAATTTATGTATTATTTACACATGTCAAACATCATAAACCCATGTATGTCTTGATCTTATCATAAACACATGTAAAATATCATATATATATAAACACATGTAAAATGTATCTAGATAAAAAAATGTAATTTACATCTAGATAAACATCATATATACAAACTTAAACACATGTAAAAAATTACTAATATATGTATTACTTACACATATCAAACATCATAAACACATATATATCTAACAATATAGATAAATGTATCATATCAGATATAAACAACACATAAATAAGCATGTATCTAGATGTCAAGCATAAACACATAAATTATCTACATGTTTAGGTGCAGAGTATATAAATATATGTTAAATCATAAACACATGTATCTAACAATCTAGATAAATGTATCATATAAAATATTAACAACATATGAATAAGCATGTATCTAGATTTCAAGCATAAAAAAATAAATCATCTACATTTCTAAGTCCAAAGTATATAAATATATGTCAAATCTTAAACACATGTATCTAACAATCTAGATAAATATATTATATCAAATATAAACAACACATAAATAAGCATGTATCTAGATGTCGGGAATAAACACATAAATCATCTACATATCTACATCCAAAGTATATAAATATATGTCAAATCATAAAAATAGATGTCGAACATACAATAATTAAATGTATCTAGGTCTAGTAGCATCATAGATGCAACATCCTAAGCTAGGTCATCATGACGCATACAAACTGAGGAACCCTCTAACCGAGTGTCCTACTCTAATGAATGTGCTACAATCAATCCCTACAAATTTAGTACAACACCTTATTATTATTAATATGATTATTATTATTATTATATGTACAATGTTTGTCAAGTAAAAAGAACATTAACATACATACATGTACACATAGTGTTGAGAGTATTGTGAAGATGTTGGCATTGTTGTCATTGATGCCAAAACCATTGTACCGATTGTATTTGTACTGATTGATTGTATATGGGTTGTGCTTCGATATTGTATAGTTCAGATTCATCCTATGTAGTTTCTTTTTGGTAATGGATTATCATGATGGATGTCTTTGTTCAACTAGTTATTGAAATATATATTTTTGGTACATCTATAATATTCAATGAATGAAGTAGTATGAATTTTTAGATGGATATATATAGCTGATATATTTAAAATTTCTTTTGGGTATCCCTACTACCTAGGCATTCATGCAGTATATTAGAGGTTTTTTATATGATAGTTGTATTCAGTTTCTATATAGGTTCTATCTAGTTCTATTCATCATTTGGTTCAATTTTTTTTGTAGATCAAGTCATGGACTTAGTTGTGGTATTTCCATCAGCCCCAAAATATGTTTTCCTTTCAGTGTTTACAGTATGTAATATGCTTATCTTATGTGTGACCTATCTTTAGGCTCTATGGTAATGCAGTGTGAAGTTTTCATATGTATGACCTATTCTTTAGGTATGGTGCTAGCATGTTAAACTATATTGCTATATCTTTTGTAACTCAAGCCAACATATTTTGTGGATAGGCTGACATATTTACTTGTGTTATCAGATGTATATATATGTGGCAATCATTTTGTATCTAATATAGATAGTGTGTGTAATTATACTAAAGACGGTATGATGCAAATGTGATTATACATCCTTGGTGATAGGTTGTGCAAGTAGAAATAAGGAGATTGAAGGATATGGTGAAGACAGAGCTAATGCTTGCAACAAAAGGAAGTGTTCAATTAGTTTCACAGTTCAGGTGTTTGCAGAAGGTGTTTAATCATACTAGTTTACATTTGGATACTATTGTGATTTCAACTGGAACTGTTCATGCATATGCAGACATCAGTTCACATTTTGTTTGTAAGATATTCTTATATAAATATTTTGTATTAAGGAAGTTATCCCAACCAATAGAGAGCCTACATGAAATGAGAAAAGTGATAATGAGCCTCTTGTAAAAATCACCTTAACTAGTGTTCTTTTCATAAGAATTAGTTTCTACGTAGTTTTCCCCATCTTGGGTTTTCATGTTATATCTGGTGTTATGGTGTTTATTATTCTTTCTCTTTAAATTCTTTATCAATTTTAATTATCTGTATGGTTTATGATTATACGAGTTCAATAAATTTTGTGATTTTTTTTTGGAATAACTGATTCACCCTACCTCTCTCAGTTATTTTCCTCATTCAATAATTAGTATGAGAGCTTGGTCCCTTCAAGATAGAGCTTAACCACTTGAGTTAGATCTAGGATGTTTGAATAAATGGAAGGAGAATACTATTCTAATGAAGATTGGAAGATCATGATGGATGACATTGAGAACATTGAATCAGAGAATAAGGAGTTGAAGGAAAATATTAAGGAAGTGAATGCATGTATCTCAAAGATGGGGGAACAGATCTAGAAATTCAAAGAAAGACACAAAGAAGTAAGCCAAGAATTAAAGGAGTCAAAAGAAAATGTGGCAAGTCTGAAAAATAAATTGAATGACTGTAAGAACACTAAATAATTTATCAAAGAAAATTTCAAATAGAAGATGGAAGATTGGAAGAAGAGTGAAGAAGACCTAAAAGACACTATCAATCAGAAAATGGAGGAATGGAAGAAAACTAAAGATAATCTCAAAAGACTCAACAAGAAAAAGTTAGATGAAAATGAGAAGTTGGAGTAGGAATTGAGAAGCTAAGATTTGAAGCTAAGTTTTTTGAAAGCGTCACTATTTTGGATCAACTTTTAGCCTTGTAGAAAAAAACACAACGACAAGAAAGGTCTAGGTTTTACCAGTGAATGTTCAAATCGAAAGAACAAAGATAAAGCCAAGGAAGTTGAAGTAGAATCAAAGTCTGAGGTAACAAGCAAGGTCAAGAATCTAAGAACATCTACAAGAAGGCCTCTAGTTAGGCAACCAAATGCTCAAAGGTACTTATCTTTTAATGGTTACTGTTTCATATGCAAGAATTTTGGTCATAAGGTTATTGAATGCAAGAACATGAAGGAAATTTTTTTTCTATGTTTAGTTGTCATAAGTTTGGTCATAAGGAAAATCAATGCAAAAGTCAAGTATCTAATCTAGAATGATATGGGATGAACAATATTTTTCATGGAAATTTCTATGTATGTCACAATTATGGTCACAAGGCTAATAATTATAGATCTAGAGTTCAATCAGTGAGATTAGGATAGAGTAATATCAATTGTTTCAAATGTGGTTAGACCGGTCATTATTCTAACACTTGTAGATCTAGTAGTGCTCTAGTAAAGTCCAAGAATGATAAGAATATCATAGTTTCAGGTGAACCTCATAAGATAGTCATGGTATGGAAGAGGAAGAAATCTAATGGAGAGAATCTTGTGGTACCAGATCCTGGTGCTAGCTCTTCCAGTAATTGAGCCTACTACTTTGGCTCAGGGGAAGTATTAATATGTTGAATCTATCACTTCCCCTACTCAGGTATGATACCAGTTACATCTTTTTTGTCTCTGGTATGTTTGGACATTAAATCATTATTATATTTATTTTGGTTTGATTGATATGTGTTGTACAATTGATTGCATCGATGATATTAATTCTCGACAAGAAAAGTAATTGTGAGAAATTGATGTTAGAAAGGTAATTTTTTTCAAATCATTTGTCATTGTTACGAAGAAGAAATTGACATTTGTGTAGAGCTTTTGGGTGATTGAAGAATTGATCAAGTGCAAAGATGGAATTGAGATTGGTTTTTTGAGAATTCGGTGTCACAGTATCAAATATAATTGAAGGAATGGAATTAGAAGAATTTGATCATGGGAAGATTAGGTAATTAGAAGTAGGGTTATCTACAAAAGGGTTGCAAAGATTTGTGCCCTAGGTTTAGATATTTGGGGAGAATTACCCTAGTTCATAGAGAAACAATCTATCTTGTTTATATTGAGTTGACTCAAGGATGATAATTTGTTGTTGGATAAACCCTATGTTGTGACTAATAAGGTAATTGAGGAGGTTAAAGTGTTGTGCAATGTCGATATCTTCCAGGGAAGAAGTTAGTAAAGTACAAGGAGGTGCAAGAGTTGACTGGCATTGATAGAGATCAGCATGCCCTATTGATTAACATCTGTTTAGATCCAATGGAGAGGTATGTTGCCTATGGTATCATATATAAAATTATTTTTGAAATCATGAAGCCACTGCATCTTCTATAGTTGTTTAACTAGCACATAAAATGGTGAAGGAAAGCATGCAATTTGATTTGTATAGTCTGCTATTAGAAAATCTATTTGAAATTGTTAAGAAGTCATTAGAAGAAGGCTATGCCTTCCGGTTTGGATCTTTGGTTATGTGTTTGATGTTTTACTTTTTGAGATCACTACCATGTAGAGAGAACATTGAATGGAGGCCTGACATACCTGTCAGAAACAAAATCTATAGATATTTAGGGTTTTTGGAGAATAAGGAGGATGCTTGTAAACCATATTTAACAACATTACAGATGAATATTTATTTTGGTATGGTTGTGTCTAGTGCAGTGCTTGTTAGTCATGTTGAAGAGTGTTCCTCTTTCAATAAAAGAGAATTGGAGGTTATTATTGGTGGTTCCCATTTGGAGCCAAATAGAAGGAAAAAAATGAAAAAGGTAAAGAGATCATTACTATTTCTAAAGAAGAAGAGTAAATATAAGAAAGTGAGAAAGAAGCAGAAGAGAAGGAAGAAGAGGAAATATAAAAGTATGATATTTCTTCATGAAAATTTAGCTCTGTGGATTTTGATGTAGTTCAGGCAATCTTGGAGGAAGGAGAGTTTGATAGGATTGGTGATATGTAGTCTAGTTTCTCTTTGGAGAGAAGAACTGAGATAGAAATTATGCTTGTTGAACATTTGATTAGTAATAAAATTGTTGTTTCTGATGTATCTAGTGCATTACTAGATGATTTGATTAAGATTTTTGAGAGAAGATTGCTACAGGATGGTGTAGATTGCAGAAAGTTCAAAGAGGCTATTAAGAAGAAATGTACTGATGCTTCACAAAGATTATCTAGACTGATCGGTGGGAAAAAAGAATGCATAAAATAAATTTATGATATTTACTGGTATTATCTTTGATGGCTTGCTACAATTGACAATTCTAGAGGTAGGCTTGAGGTCATTGAGTTATAATTGAATGAATTGGGTAAAATTTATGATTACTTCAAAGATAAGGTGGAAAATAGAGGATTATATGTGGTTAGCTTCAAGATGAGATGTTCGATATATAGAGACATAGGGAGGATTTAATGAAGACTATCTGGTTGGTAAAGGATTTGGTTGAGGTCCAATTAGAAAATATTTTCAAAATTCTTTCTGATATAGAGGATTATGTGCATTAGTTCTGGTCCCCAGATTGGACTTCATCATTTGACATGTTGGTGCATCATGATAGTCTTTGTGGATGGTTGGGTTAGGCTATGAGTGAGTGGAAGATAAATCTTCCTATTATCAAGTAAAGGTACAATAAAGTTTTTCTTGTAAAATCTATTGTTCTTATTTGATTATTTTAATAAAGTTGTATGGCCATTTTCCATTGTGGTAAAAAAGGGGAGAGAAAGTGAGGAATGAAAAACTAAAAATGCAATGTCTAACAAAGGGGGCATTTTTTGGTTTCTTGGATATTTTTGGAGCTTTTTTTATTTTTGTTGTTTTTCCATCAATGCCAAAGGGGGAGATTGTTGATAGTATTGAGAAGATGTTGGTATCATTTTCATTGATGTCAAATCCCTTGAATCAGTTGTATGTTTATACTAGTTGGTTGTTTGTGGGTTGTGCTTCGGTATTGTACAGTTTAGATTCATTCTATGTAGTTTTTTTGGTAATGGATTATCATGATGGATGTCTTTAATCCAGTTATTAAAATATATCTTTTCGGTACATCTATAATATTCGGTGAATAGAGTAGTATGAATTTTTGCATGGATATATATATGGCTATTATGTTTTAGATTTTTTCTGGGTATCCCTGTTACCTGGACATTCATGTAGGATATCATTGGTTTTTTATATGACAATTGCATTCAATTTTGGGAAAGGTTCTATCTAATTCTATTCATCGATTAGTTCATAATTTTTGTAGATCAAGTCATGGACTTGGTTGTGGCATTTCCATTAGCCCCAAAATATGTTTGCCTTTCATTTTTTATAGTATGTACATTCTTATCTTATGTGTGACCTATATTTAGTTCCTATGGTAACATGTTGTAAAGTTTTCATATGTATGACATATCCTTTAGGTTTGGTGCTAGCATGTTCAACTATATTGTAATATCTCTTGTAAATCAAATTGACATATTTTGTGGCTAGCCTAACATATGTACTTGTATTATCATATGTATATATATGTGGTAATTATTTTATATCTGATATGTAGAGTGTGTGTAAGTATGTTGAAGGAGGTATGATGTGAATGTGATTATGCATAATTAGTAGTAATGTGCGTGAGCAAAAATAAGGAGATTAAAGGTTATTATGAAGACAAATCTAAGGCTTGCAACCAAAGGAAGTGTTCATTTAGTTTTGCAGGTGCTAGCAAAAGTTCTATAACTATATCAATTGCATTTGGATACTACTATGGTTCCAACTAGAACTATTCATGTATATGTAGATGCAACTACATCAGTTCACATTTTTTTCTATAAGATCTTTGTGTATAAATCTTTTTTATTAGGGTAATTATCCTAACCGCTAGTGAGCCTACATGAAATGACCAAACTGGCAGTGAGACCCTTGTAAAAAATTACCTTAATCAGTGTCACATTTATTGGTGTTCTTTTCATGAGAATTAGTGTCTCTGTGGTTTTTCCCATCTTGGGTTTTGTTATTACACCCAATGTTATGGTTTTTAGTGTTATTTCTCTTTAAAGTTTTTATCAGTTTTAATTATCTGTATGGTTTATAATTATACTGGCTCAATAAAGTTTGAGAAAAGAATTTTGGAATAACTGAGTCACCCCCCCCCCCCTCTCAACTATTTGCCATGTTCAACACATAGGTGCATGCATGCATGCATGTATGCATGTATGCATGTATGTAAAAATATAAAAATATAACTACATGTACAAATATATAAATATTTAAAAATCACCTACCTACTAGAAGGTGTCACATCGAGTGAATCTTATCTACGCACATGCTCTAACCCTAGATTGGGGGTAATGTGAGATCATTGTGCCTGCAAAAAATTATTTATAATCATTAGATCATGACTACAAATAATTTAATTGTTTATGGTTTAAACTTAAAATTGAATAACTATATTCATGTAAAAATAAATCAAATTAAATACCTAGGTATCAGGGGTAGGAGGATCAACTATATCATGTGCACCCTCTTTGGTCCTAACCCTCTTTGGTACTAATGAGGAGTGTATGGGTCTATTTATCTAAGAAGAGTGGTGTAGAGTTTGAATGTAGAATAATCTCCACAAAACTCATCTTCCTTAATCCCTGCAACTTCTCCTCAAATGTGTCCAAGCCATTAGTTGTGATTTGTACCTGGTTAGACTGAAATTGTAGGTTATGAGTGTGTAATCAAATCTCTAACATTCTTTATTGGTACGTGATGGATCAATACAATAAATAAATATGCATATAGAAGGTTATCAAGAAAATAACCACAAATATCATCTTGGGCTTGTCTTTGCAGTTCTCGTACCTCCTATTGTGTTGAGAGGCCAAAAAATCTATATGGCTCGGGATTGGTCCTTGTAGTACTATATTATGTGCTCGAAGATAATGCTCTCGATCACCCAGGTTGAGTCAAAATATATCTTCCTATAGTAGCTAATGTAATAGTGGCAGTCATAATGTAATATCACTATTTGTCTTAATTGCTTCCCTTTGGGAAAAAATGACTATGTTGACTACAATGGGTGCCATAGATGGTGTGATAACTTAAAATATCTAACCCACCAAGTGTCTATAATTTGGCATAGGATGATTGACCATATAGTACTGATCGTAGTCTACAACTCAACAATTCCCCCAACCATAATAGTGAGGATTATAAAATTAGTTGGCGTTGAGGCCCAAAGGGACCTCAATTTACAACTTCAATGCAATATACAATGGGATCTAGTTTTAATTTTGATAACAATCGTGTGCCACAAGGAAACACAAATATATAAGAGTGGCTATCTCTAGATCAACACATCTCGTCAACTGGTAGCCCTTCACCTTGGGATTCCCCTCATAAACTAGAAAATCATCTCATTTGATGATGTCCTTAGAGACATGGTGCTAGACCATCTCCAAGGACACATCACCCATGATCTTTTCTCTTAATGAGAAAAAACATTTAGCAACTATATGTGGGGTGTATGATGTATGTGAGCTTAACTGAGCATTTAGATGCTCTAGATTAGACAATATAGTGTTGCAAGTATCTCTATACACCCCGTCGACTGTCTCTATGGTTGCTCTCAATCTAGCTATCTCATTTTCCACAAAACAAAAAATAGTAGTGATATCAAGTAAAGGAGCATTAGGATGAGTGGCAGGCTCAAAATGGACCATCTTGGGATAACATGTTTTTTAACAAATTATGCAAGTGTTATGAAAACAAATTTTACATAAAAGAATGTCATTAACTATAAACGGTATTCAAATCTAACATATGTACAAGTTTAAAATGATGAAAATTAAATATGAACATTTAATATATTAACATATACAGATCACCTAAATTAGAATGCAAATAACATGCATACATGTTACCTAAATTAGATAAAGTAATTTAGATAAATTATAACATACACATCCATCCATAGATTGTAGAGGCCAGAGAGAGAGAGAGAGAGAGAGAGAGAGAGAGAATGATTTTATAATTTTTTTCTAAGTTCTCTAAATATTTTCTAGATTTTTTGATCAATTTTCTAAAAAATATACAATACAATAATTAAAAACTATAAAAATAAAATATATATGCCTATGCAAATAAATTTCTAAGAATTTCTAATATTTTCTAATGACTTTTTAATAAAGTACACGACATAATATACAAAAAATGAAATGATTTCTAATATTTTCTAATGGGTTTGTAATGTTTTATAATGTTTTTAAAAAATTCTAATATTTTATAATGTTTTATAATATTTTTCTAATAAAAACAAAAAAATATACAAAAAACAAAATAATATACTACATAAAATAAAAATATATACATGTAAAAATTTAAATTCTAATAAAAAATTAAAACAATTTAAAAACATATGATTTATAAGAAAAAATAAACAAAATAGAGGAGAAATTAGTGCACCTAGTACCAAGGAGTGTCAATTTATCAAGCAAAATAGTATGATCGTTGCCAAAAACCACCACTTCAGCGAAGGTTGTTCACTAGAAGTTGCTTGTGGAGCCCAAATAAATTGTTCAATGTGAAAAATAAATGTCACTAGGCTTATTAATCGAGCACAATAAATTGAGTTAAAAGAGGCTTTGATTGAAGCTCATGATGTAGGCTTCGATCGAAGCCCTTTCACTCTGATCAAAGTCCATCACGGAAGGGACTTCGATCAAATGGGTAATGTCACTATGATCAAATGGGTAATGTCACTACGATCAAAGCATTTACTTCGATTGAACTAGCTTTGTTTCATTTTTTTACCAACCACATTTTCTTCATAGGGAAAAGTGGGACACACTATAATGTGATCACCCAAATAGGCAAAATGTTTTAAAAAAATTAAGCTCTAATATTAATAATTTGATGTAGTAGAATTGTTAGTTGATTCTTCTCTAACTATAGCTTGTAGAGTGTAGGAATTCATATAAGTGGGTTTTGAATTGGGCCTTAACAATATGCTAATAGTTTTCTCACACATGTATGGTGTGTTTTTCATATGGATAAGATGGTGGTAAGTGCTAAATTCATATGGAGTGATTATATTGAATTTATCTCATTTATCCCATAAGAATGTATCAGACAAAGGTTTCCAAATGTGAATTATATGTAGTGTTGAATTGGTTAATAACTAAGAAAATGTACGCATCCATATGTAGGGTCATATTATGTGGGTAAGTGATATTATGTAAGGTGGCACAAACAAATTGTGTGAGGATATATGATGATAATAATTTTATAAGATAGGTTGGTATTTTTTGGTATGTATTAAATGGAGATTATTAGACTTTTGAACTAAATCAAACTAGTTATGTCAACATTTATATTTGTAAAAAATATTATTTTGAGCTCTGCAACTTCTTGCTCAAAAAAATTTAAATTTTTGGTTTGCACGTGGAGGATGAAAATGCAAGGGGCCTATTCCTCCACCTAAGGACCCTCTGCCTAATGTGAATGTTGCACCTTTTGGGGGTCCTTCTATATGGATTACAAGTATTCATATCAGGGGTCCTGTAGATTCCTCCCTTATTGCCAATGATGGTGCCCATGAGAGATGTAATACCCCTCCCATAGTCTGATTTTATATATGTGATGGTTATTTTAGGATGATGGATTATATGTTAGGAAATCATTGATGCTTATGGTTTTACTAACCCCATACTTGCATGTGTATGGTTGATGTGTTTGTTTTATATTTCTGTTTGACGTGCCTGATGTGGTTGAGGGACAGAGTCATAGTTACTTGCTTGCGAGACCCACATAATCGGTCGATCCCCACCATTGTCTGTTATATATCTACACATGTATGTACATGCTTGTCTTTTATGCGGGTTTGTAGGTACCAGATAAAGACTTCCCTGAATTATGAGGATGAGCATGCCCTATCGCAATATCTCAAATGGTAAGAGAGGGGAGATAATACACAGGTCCAAATCCTAACCTAAGCCATGATATTGTCTTGAAATAGTGGACAAGATTATGTTATCCTACCCTATTAAACTCATCCAGTGGATGTGAGTTTATAACCCCTTGCTTGAGTATGAATGTGGGTCTAAAGGTTCATTTGATTTTGGTTGTTGGTGTGTTTTTTATAATTAGATTATTCAATTAGATTAAATTGTGTACTTTAAGTAAATTAGATCTTTGCTATTTTTAGCTATGAGAGATTTTTTATTTTTTTATTTTTAAATAAGCTCTGCCTAGGGGGCAGTACCCTTTGTATTGCTGAAATAGAAATTACATATGTTATAGGAGCTATCTCTCCAATTACAAAGCCAACTACAAAAACAACTATGCTACCCAATCCCTTTGCCAATAGAAATTAGCCTAGCTCTTACTTTCGCTAGGAAGAGTTTATCATTCGCCTGACAGAATGCCTCAAACCTGCTCATATCATATTCCTTCACAATACACATTTTGAACAGCGCCCATGCCTTCGTTATAAGCTTCTTCTTTCCTTCAGCTTCTAGACAAAAGAGACCCAACATTCCACCACCAGAGAGGTTTGTGTCTATCAGATCCATAGAAATAGTCACCTCCAAGTAAATCTCCTCTATAATCATCTTGCGAATCATGCCATTTGCAGTCACCGAATGGCCCAGGACTTGGATGATGGGCATAAAAATATCATACACGAGCTTCCCATCATGAATGTGGCCTCCTTCCCAATATTCAACTCCCAATAAAATAATTATGGCAGCCTTCTCATGTTCGTTGGCGTGTTTGAAGATCCTAGTAACTTGGTCTTCCTCTGTCTCCACCATCGCCTCCTCCTATTTACACCTACAGCTAATGCCCATGAAACTCACCATTTGTTTTTGCACATTGATGGAGTTGATGTTCCTTAAAAAGAGCTCAGGAATGTCCATCCTTTGTTATGGTCCTACAATATTCTCTTCAAAGGACTAAAGCAGAATGATCGAGGGCCATGTGACTGCCTCCTACCAAGCCGTCTATTCTATCTATTTTTTGTAGCATTTCCTAAGAGAAAGATTACAATGAATCTATATATGGAAGTGAATGTTCAATATCTCACAGATTATTCCACTTCCATCAATCAGAGCATCAAATATTTGCCTTTACCCAATGCCTCTTCTCATGAATGTCCCTAGTTCTTCTATAATTATCTCTTGCAAATTTGTCGGCATGTGATCACTGTACTCAAATCCCATCACTTCATTGTTGTCGATCCCCAAATTCACTAAGAGGTCTGTCGCCCGATTTCCTTCTTGAAAAACATGTTGAAGATGATATTCTCCCAATGTTTTCAAATGTTTTGAGATTTTCGGGATCCAATATGCCAGTCTCCATGATTGGAAAGCCCCTTTCGCTACTCTATTGATGATGACCTGCGAGTCTCCCTCTATGACTAGGTTGTTTATTCTATTTGATGCACACCATCTAAGACCAGTTTCCAATGCAGAGATCTATGTGACATTGTTAGAAGTGATGCGGATGGGACTTTCTATTGCTTTGACCAACCTCCCTTCTTTGTTTTGAATGATTACACCTATTCCGCTACTTCCCGGATTACCTCTACTAGCCTTGTCAAAGTTTAATTTCATCCAACCTTGTTGAGGAGGCTTCCATGTTACCAAATTTCTGTCAGCCTTCCTGTCTCTCATGAGATGATCCCCTTTAGTTTTGAGTGACCATAATTCCTCCATATCTTGATCCTATTTAGATTGGTATCTATAAGTCATCCCTTGAATTCTGTTATTAACTACTTCTTCAATGGTATCTTTAATCTTTTCCTGCAAAACTTCTACTCCCATCTCTTTTTCTTCAAATACTCTTCGGTTTCTCTCCTTCCAAATATGCCATACTAGCATAGATGGACTCACTATCCAGAAAATTCCCCATTTAGAAAATCTCCTATCATTCAGCCATGATATCAAGAAATCCCTCATTGATTCATTCCTAACCACATACTATTTCAACCTTTCTAATAACCACTCCCAACAATGTTGTGCAAAGGGACACCAAAATAGGAGATGGTCCACCATCTCCTATGCTCATTTACACAAAATGCACCAGCATGGCCCCTCTATTCCAATACTCTTCAAACGGTTACCTGTGAGGATCTTGTCGTGAAGTGCAATCCATAGGAATGCTCTTGCTTTTGGGAGCAACCATTTACCCCAACAAAGGATTGAAGGCCATTCAAAATCTATGGTTTTGAGCCTCTGCAATTTGTAACCAAGATTGACCTTATATTCCCCTAATTTTGATGCACTCCATAGCAGTTGGTCTTCTCAATCCGAGGGGATCACAAATTTGGCTGATAGGAGATCTGCCAATTTCCTCTGATAATCCGAGGGACCTGCCCCCACCGATTTCTAGCATACTAAAGATGTATTCTCTTGACTACTGAAATAGTCTACTACTCTATCCCCCATCACTTCTTCTGTTTCAATCACCCAATTTATATCCTCAAAAGAATTGATTAAAGGAGAATCCCCATTCCAAGAATCGCACCAAAACTTCTCTCTATGACCGTTTCCTATTTTCCAAGTAAGATGTTCAGTAACGAGATTTCAACTGTTCCATAGAAAGTGCCACATGTGAGATCCTTTGTTCGAATTGGCCACTGTAATAATTCTATCGGGCTCAGTGGAATCTAGGTATTTAGCTGCCATGACTTTACACCATGGCTTCTCCAGGAATTTATACATTTTCCATGTCAATTTAGCTCCTAAGGCACAATTCTGAAGGCCCATCTTTCTCATACCAATACCTCCATCTTTTTTGGTTTTGCAAGACACATACCAACTAATGAGCAGGATCTTTTTCACTTCCTTTGATCATTCCCACATAAATTTTTTCAACAAACCATCAATGTATGCTACTGCTTTGTTGGTCATTTGATAGACCGACATGTAATATATAGGAATTCTTGATAACATAGATTTGATCATCTGTATTCTACCTGCCTGAGATAACCACTGGTTTTTCCACCCTAATGCCTTTTGTTGACATTTGTTTGAAATATCCTCCCATATCTTGGGGTCAAACCTTCTTGCAAACATAGGAACCCCCAGATATACAATGGGGAAAACACCTGCTTTGAATCCCAACACATTAATAATTTTATTCTTTAGGCTCCTACTTGAATTGAAGAAATATAGCTTGGACTTTACCATATTCATGCATTTCCCCAAACCTCTTTCATAGCCATCCAACACCTCTTTGATGACCAATGCTTCTCTTACCGAAGCCTCCCCCAAAAGTATAGTATCATCAGCGAATTATGAGTGTGAAACCGGTTCTGAATAATTATGAATATAACTCCCTTTCCAATGACCCAAATTGGTTTGTTTTTTAATGTTCCTACCAAGAACTTCTTCCATTAACACAAAAAGGAATGGAGACAAAGGATCACCTTGCCTCAATCTGTTAGTTTCTTGAAAAAAACCACATAGTGAACCGTTGACCAGAACCAAAAAGTGGACAGAGGATAAACAGTGGATGATACATCTAATCCACTCTTGACAAAAGCCGAATCTAGAAAGAACTTCACATAGAAAAGACCATCTTACTCTATCATATTCTTTACTAACATCTAATTTGATAATCATACCTGGTCTCTTGCCTAAATTCATAGAGTGAATAGCTTCCCCTGCCATTAAAATACTGTCTAAAATTTCATGCCTAGGGACAAATCCATGTTGCTCAACCGAAATGTATCTGTCGAGCTTTTCCTTCAATCTGTTAACCATCACCTTAGAGATGATTTTATAAAAGGAATTGCAAAGGGATATTGGCCTAAAATATGACATTGATGAACACTCTTGTTTCTTGGGTATCAGGACAATAACCATATTGTTAATCTCCCTCATGAATCTCCCTTTCTTCCTAAAATCCTCCACCACTTTCAAAATGTCTTCCCCCATAAATCTCCAACATTTTTGAAATACTTTCGAAGAAAAACCATCTTGGCCTGGCATCTTGTCCGGTAGATTGTCAAAGACAACTTTTTTAACCTCCTGGATGGTAAATGGATGCATCAAATCCACATTGTCTGTAGACGAGACCACCTCTAGAATCACATCAAGCAATTGATGAGGGTCCAAAAATGTAGAATCGACAGATTCCCCTAGAAGATATTTAAAATCATCTATCACTTCATTTTCTATTTCTCCTTCATCCTCTAACCAAACTCCATGATCATTTTGGATATGACTGATTCTATTGCTGGGTCTCTTAGATTTAACCGAAGCATGAAAAAACTTGGTATTGAGGTCACCAGCTCTAATCCAATTATCTCTAGATTTATCTCTCCAAAACACCTCTTCTATTTGAAGGATTTCTGCTTGTTCATTTTCAACCTTTTTTCCTGTAGGAATTCATTGTTAGACATACCGTCTACGATGACGTGATTGTTAAGCACATCCAGTTTTGCTTATATTCTGATTTTCTCAACGAAGATGTTTTTGAATGAATTCTTGTTCCATATTTTAATATTTTCTTTTATCATTTTCATTCTTTTCAAAAAGAAATAACTTGGTGTCCCAATACAAATATTACTCTCCTGCCACCAAGTTTCCATGTTCGGCAGGAAATCCTTATCTCTCCACCACATGCTTTGAAATCAGAAGCTTCCTTTGCCCCTTTGAGGAGATTCCTGAATAGAAAGTTGTACTGGGAAATGGTTTGACAGGGAAAATGGAAGAATACAAGAATCCATGTTAAAGGATGATTCAACCCAGTATGAACCAACCAAGAATCTATCGAATCTCTCTGAGATTCTGGTGAATTTCTCCCTACGGTTGGTCCATGTAAATTTACCATTTGTCGAGACAATGTCAAATACATGATTTTGATGCACAAACTTTCTAAAGTCCTCCATGATTTGGGAAGACATCCTTAAACCCCCAGATTTATCCTTTTGATCTAGTAAGGCATTAAAATCCCCTGCTATAATCACCTTATTGCAATCAATCAAAGAAAGCCTCCTCGAAATCTCTATCCAGATCTTCAATTTGTCACCCGATTTTTTAGGTCCATTAAAAAAGGGGAAGGCCAAGTTATTTTTTTGGCAGATTACTCTACCAAAGATCCAATGGGAGGATCTCTCTAAATCTAACACCTTAATGTGATTAGGATTCCACAAGATACCCAATCCTCCTGAAGCCCCTACCGCTTCTTGATAAAAACCTTCCCAGTTATAACAAAATCGTAGGAAACTGAGTGTTTTATCTAAATTGATTTTTGTCTCCTGTAAGAATATCAAATCCCCTTCTATTCTATTTAACCCTCATTTTACCAAGCGTTTCTTATCAGGGGCTGATAGTCCCCTGACATTCCATGTAGAAATTTTCATTTCTCACCAAGGGAGCATCCTACTCCCTTGGCTTTCCTTAAATAATCAAATATGTTGATGATCCCTTTCTCTTTTTCCCTTTCCTCTCTTTTTTGTTTGTTTGATCTCCTTCCTCTACCTCCTTTGGTTTTACCAAGAAGAACATTAGCCAATTGACTCACATTTCTTGGATCAACATTTTCTAATTCATCTGAAGTGAAGAAACTATCTTCTGATACCCAAGCATAGTCCACTTCTGTATCAGATTGCATATGGGCTTGCCTGGGGCTCTTCTCCACATACAAATTTCTCCTGTCTGCCTGATTTTCCTTCAAGATTGAACATTCCCCCTCTTCCATTACAAGGTTTTTCTTCAAAGATTCTTCCTTCTGTTCCACAGAAATAGTTTTTGTAATCATTTTCTTGGGAACCCATACCTTGGTTGGTTTTTTCTCTGGCCACCGATTACCCATAGGAAGATTAATACCTTCTCTCATGCCATCG
>BSBK01010157.1:0-127500 GCA_027943335.1 Chamaecyparis obtusa | reverse complement strand
TCATGATAGACATCTTATGATGGCTGAAAAATATCATGATAGATGATATCTTGCATGGTGGATTGAGTTCCTTAAATAGGCCATGATCTTCTATTGTGATAGACATCTTATGATGGCTGAAATAGATCATGATAGATGATAGGAATGTTCCTATGGTAAGTATTATTAAGGGTACACGTGCACATTGCCTAAAGGACATTTTTGAGTTATGGTGAATATCATGAGACTTGATATTATTGGTTGGACCATATCTCTGATATCATATTGAGGTGATATCTAAAATACTTTTTGAGTTATGGTGAATATCATGAGACTTGATATTCTTGGTCAGACCATATCTCTGATATCATATTGAGGTGATATCTAAAACATTTTTTGAGTTATTTTGAATATCATGAGACTTGATATTCTTGGTCAGACCATATCTTTGATATCATATTGAGGTGATAACTAAAATATTTTTTGAGTTATGGTGAATATCATGAGACTTGATATTCTTGGTTAGACCATATCTCTAATATCATATTGAGGTGATATCTAAAATATTTTTTTGAGTAATGGTGAATATCATGAGACTTGATATTCTTGGTCAGACCATATATCTGATATCATATTGAGGTGATATCTAAAATATTTTTTGAGTACCTAGTGGACATCATGAGACTTGATGTCGGTAGGCCAGTACTCTAAGTACATGGTGAATATCATGTGACTTGATATTCTATGGCTATTACTCGTAATATCATGAGATGCTATTCTTATGAATCTATGAGTTATGGTGAATATCATGTGACTTGATATTCCTAGTCAGACCATATCTATGATATCATGGTAAATGATATCTTATGATCCTAATCATGTGTTTAATCTTCCCTGGCTAAGAGGGAGTGTCAATGTTTTGTAGCTTTAGTCGAATAAACACTATGAGTCAATACTAGTGAAGATATGTGTATATGTATATATATATATATATATTGTGTGTGTGTGTTTATATATATAATCATAATTATCATTATATCAATTACATAATAATGAATAGACATATCTCATAAGGGACATGTCTCTTATTGGCTCATTCTCAATATAAATGCAAGAGATTGTTGCATTTGGAAAACACATACAATTAGATAGTGCTATTACATTTGCAACGATCCTAAAAACCTTAACAATAGGTTTGGGTAAAAAAATCCATACACCATAATAAACTTGAGTAAAAGCCACTACAATCAATAATGCCATTGGCAGTGAACTATAGAACAAGACCAATAGATGTAACAGTAAGAAATCCTTATCAAAACATCTAGAATGCTATCTTCAATGAAAGCTAGAAAATTAGGGTAACATAAAAAATGTTCACTCATGCAAAATCTATCATATTTAAAGGAGTAGTTGTACAATTTTGAATTCCCACCATCAATCAACAATATCAATAGCCATTAATGAATTGTAAATATTCCTACCGATGTAACTTTTCCACTTGCCAAGGTCGTTGAATCATTGTGGCTCAAAAGAACTCACAAAAACATACCTTAGTCTTACCAATGGGCCTTGCTTGCCAAGTCCACATCAACCCAGCCCACTAATACCACCTTTATTGTCTATCATTTCTAGATTTTTGGTAAGAAAAAATATTTCCAATGATGATCATGGGTCCACACACACCAACTACTTCCTTTAGGTGATCATTGGAGCACTAGGGCTTGCGAGATCTCCCAATGATATGCATGGGTCTATAGAGTTCTATCATTCTTGCATAGTACTACATCCTTTGTCAATGGATTATTGGGACCAAAAAAGGAACTTAATTATATAGTGGAAATCCAAAAATGAAGAAATCGCTTTAATTTAGAATTTTAACATATGTTAGTACAAGCATTACAAATAGTTCACTATGAATCAAAAGGTCTTAGTGGTCATGTACTTAAGGCATAAAAGACATATTGACAAATAAAACCTTAATTAAATCAAATTAGGAATCAAGTCCAATACTTGGCATTGCTAACAACCTAATAAATTAATGATTTAATTGCAATCAAATAAAGAAGGTAAATAAAAAATAAAACCAAAGTAAGGGAAAAACCATACATATGGTTTAAGGATTTTGAGAAGCCAACTCAAACTTAATTTTAGAAAACTTCACCACTCCCAACATGTGGTCCCTAAGTAAAATTAAGCAATATGAATTCTTATGTCCTTGGAGAATGACTTGTTAGGTACAAAATTTAGACATTCCAACTCCCCCCCTCCCTCTTAAGTGTAACTTAGGGAGAATGTATAAATGAAATGCAATATGGGTCTCATGTAGTAGGCAATGTTAATTACCCATGTACAAATGAAATGCAATTCAATCTCTCATAAATGGAGAAGGATAAAACCCAATGGGAAAAAATTCTCCCCAAAGGAAAGATGGAAATACAAAATAACTCCCAAACAAGAATGAGAAGAACAAAACCCCATGTGAGGAAAAATTCCCCCCACAAGAGATAATGGAGAATTCAAGTCCCCCCCCCCCCCCCCCCATGTAGAATATGTACTCAAATCTCTCAAAAGACAATCCAATGGATCTCTGAAAGCTTGTATACCATGTAATATTTGTCTATGAAGGTAGCCACCCAATATATAGAGGCTTGATGGAAAGCACAATAAAAAGAGAGAATGAATATGACAAGAATAAATTGTATTATTTCCAAGAATGAAATACAATAGTTAATAGTACATAGGAGACTCCTTGTTTAATTAGACCAAGGTGCAAACATAAGAAGGCATAAGATTATAAAAAGTGTCATAATCTTGTGACATGATAACCAAGAAATAACTTAGCAACCACCTAAGGTGACCTAAGGTGGAAAAGTGAAAGTGATTAAAGATGGGTCACCCTTCGAAGTGGAATAATGTATGTGCAACTGTACACTAATGGTGGAAGGTGATACAGTGATAAGTGAAATAAAGGTGGAATCAACACATAAAGTGGAATGTGATTACGTGATAACACCACCTAAATTGGAAATTATTCTAAAATCTTCTATTAGGATCCAAAGTTAACTTAAGTAATACGTGTGTTTATGTCCTAAGAGAATGAATTGCTAGGTACAAAACTTAAACACACCAACTTGTAAAATTTTGATATGAAGGTAATTGCCCAAGATCTAGAGGCCTAATGGAAATAAAAATAACAAAAGAGAATGAATATGACAAGACTAAATTGTGTTATCACCAAGAATGTAACACAATAGCTAATAGTACATCGGAGACCCCTTGGTTAAGTAGACCAAGGTGAAAACATAGGAAGGTATAAGATTATGGAAAGTTTCATAATATTATGACATGATAACCAAGAGATAACTTATCACCCACCTAAAGAGGAAAATTAAAAGTGTCGCGAGTCCAATAAAGGTGGATCAAACTCCAAAGTGGAATAAAGTATGTGCAATAGATCCACTAAAGGTGGAAGGTGATAAAGTGATAAGTACACTAAAGGTGTAATCACCACATAAAATGTAATGTGATAACATGATAACACCACCTAAATAAAAAATTCTCCTAAAAGCTCCTATGTGATCCCTAAGTAAACTAAGTAATATGTGTGTCTATGTCCTGGGAAAATAACATACTAGGTATAAAACTTAAAGACACCAACAACCCCCTCCCCCTCCCCAAGTGCAACTAAGGGAGAATTTATGCATACAATGCAAGATTGGTCTCTTCTACTAGGCCATATTAGGTACACATGTAAAAATGCAATAAAATCTCTTGCAAATAGAGAAAAAGATAAAACCTAGTGGGAATAAAGTCATCCCTAAAAGAGAGATTGTTATATGAAATATCTCTCAAATAATAATGAGAAGGGAAAGACCCCATATGAATAAAAAGTACCCACTATAAGAGAGAAGAAGAGAAACCAAGTAAACCCACCCCCACCCCCACCCCCACCCCCACCCTCAATATAGAATGTACACCATTGGTAGATGACCCAAACAAGATGTAGAACATGTGCCATGATCATTGAACAACATTCCTCCCCTTAGGAATAAACAAAAGAAAAGTTGTGTAAATGAATTCTTCCCAATCCTAAGAGGAATATGTAGGAATAAATCTCAATATGTATATAATATTTGAAAGTTGCTCAAGTTTCCCCATGTCAAGGTTGAAAGTTTCCTCCTAAAAACTAGGTATACTAGGAAAAAGTGTTGAAAAAGACAATCTAGGATCTAGTGAAGATGAATGAACATGATCCAAAAAATCAAGTATATCATCTAAAGATAAAGAGACCTCCTCCAAATGTCAGTCAAAAGTATCCACACTCATGTCAAACTATGAAGGATTATCATGTAGAGAATGAATAAGAGGTTCAAATTGTTCCCTGGCAACAACTGAATAAAGATCATCTCCATCAAAGAGATTATTAATACCACCAATGGTATCACCCAAATCTATGAGATAGGACTCCATAGAAAGACTTTCAATTTATGTGAAGTATTCATCCCAAGGAACTATGTTTGGAAAATAATGCATATCCTAGTACACTAAATTACAAGAAGCCAAAATTGTAGCGACACAAGCATCATCGAGAGAAATAGAAGATGTGATCTCAATGTGACGATATGGAGTGTAAGGATCAAGAACTAGATCACATAGGAGTATACCCAACTTCAAGTAGCCAAAGTTTTCCTCAAGATCAAAATCCACACTAGAATTGTGATCATTATCTGAAGAATCAAATCCATTGATAGGAACAAAGTATGAAAAGGAGTACAACTAAGATGTGTGATCCATCACTCCAATACTAACAATAGCTCTACTCTCCAAGTCTCTAAGAATAATTGAATTAGGAGTGAACTCCATAATCTTCCTTACTACACCATGATTGATTTGATAGATGGAAAGAATACTATTAGTTAATTTAACTACATATAACACATCATTAAAGGTGTCATCCCCAATATCAATAGATCCTTTACCAATCATATTCATATATGTATGATTGTCCACTAATATTAGTGGCATGCTGAAACGATCAAATGAAGAAAACATGGACTATGAAGATGTCATATGATGAGAAGCCCTTGAATATAGAAGTCATCTCCCTGAATCATGATGTGAAGTAGCATAAAGAGATTCTCCTTTCTTGCTTGCTCCAAAATTGTGACTCTTTTCCTTATCAAATTATATTTTTTTGTGAAGGAGTTGAATTAAACATTCTTGAAGGAAAATTAATTCTATTCTTCTTAAAAAGATGTTTTAATTCATCAATATCCTTCTTATAACAATGGTATTTTTCATGTACAATATTCTTTCAATATTCACAAGTAGGTTTCTCCTTCTTATTTGATTCCTCTTTGGGAGGAAATTTAGAATCTATTTTCTAAGGATAGGAAGAGTGTGTGTTATCCTTGTGTAGCTTAAGCTTTGATGTCTTGTGTGCCTTATTGGATCATTTCTCATGATTAGCCAGCAAAGCATGTGACTTGGAGGACTTGAGAATGCCCATTGTGGTTGATGTTGATTTCTCAAGCATCAACATCTCTACAAAAGCATAAAATGATGGTGTATTGTAGGCACTCTCCATTTTCAACCAATGAAAGGAAGCTGCCCCAACAAATTGAAGGCCAATTGTGCATCCTTCTTCTCAATGCCTCGATCTTTAAGTTGTGCTCTTAGCTCATTTGTCATACTAACATAGTCTTGGATTGTATCAAAGTTCTTAGGATCCAAGATTAGAAGTTCACCATCAAGTGTTTATCTTCTAATCTCATCAACTTGACCATATAATTGATCGAGCTTATCTCAAGCTTCCTTGTTTGTCTCACACTTTTCAAAATGAAAGTTAAAATAAAGTGATATATATTTTCTCAATGTTCCAAGAGCCATAGAACTTTTAATGAGTCATTAATTTTTCATATCAGGATCATCTTTAGGATCTAAGGGTTTTGAAATAGTTCCATTAGCATAATGATTTAATACTTTTTCCATTAATTTACTCCATACACTTTTTTCCATGTTGCATAATTATACAGAGTTAAAAGTGAAAATTTAGAAGAACTTGTCAAATGAGTACCAAGAGATAGAGAGACACACACACAAGATTCCCCTCAATTCACTCAATCGAGAACCCCCTCCCCAAAAATATTGATTTGGCACTTTATGTTGAGTGTGTGTACAATGGCCACTTGAAAATCAAGAGCAAAGCGGGATTCTAATTTTTTTGTTTATAGCTACCTCAATTAGGATATATTAGACTCAAGTTACTGATGCAAAAGAACAAACTATGATCTAAGAATTATAATTTTCTAAATAGGCCAAAAAATATTGAGTTCGAAAAATGATATTTTTTCTCATAGTGCCTACAAACTAATATAAAGAATGAGAAGTAGATAAAAAAAATGTACTTTCAAAAAAAATGACACATCAAAAGGAAGTATTTTATATGAGCTTGAACAAAGCCCTAAAGTTGCAAAAATGAGGATGGGATAGCTACACCTATGAAAAAACATTTTTTTAGAAAATTTGTACATCATAATCATAAAACACCTACAAAGATGTAGACGTCACAAAATTCTACCCCAAATTAGAAAACATTTATCTAAAAAGGACCTCAAAATGATTGAGTTAAGAGCCCTCAAAGTTAGACTGAAAAATCAAAAAGCATTTGGTGAAGGAGCTAAAAATTTCCAAACCCTACTAATGCCATAAAATCATTGTCTTATATTTGACAATCAAATGACTGTCACAAAGAACCAACAAGCTTAAACTTTGCAATCAAATGGCCATCACAACAGAAAATGCCATTTGCATAGTGATTGGGCTACTAATGTGGTGATGAAAAAAAATTCACATGGTTGTATGATTGATGATGTCACATGTTAACTAGCTTCAAAAATTTCATACACGCTAATGACATAGAAATCAGTGTGCACTCTCTATATGTTGATATGGCATGTTGGTTAGATGTCACATGGTATGTATGTGTGATTATTGACTTGTTGAGCTAGTGTTGTGTGGGTTTTTGTGTGATTGCATGGAAATCCAAGTGGCATGCACATAAGTGATGGGATAAGCTAGGATAGACAAGCTTTTCTATGCTCTTGATCCTCAACTAGGATCTCAATGTTCCTCAACACCTATGTAGGTTTATAGGCTTCCTCTTCCTTCTAAGGACTTCCCCTAACCTTCCTAGCCTTCCCACCAAGTTTAACACTCCAATTCATCCACCTTCTTGCTTTGCATTCTAGCAACTATAGCCTCCATAGGCTATAAAGAGTCTTTTTGGCTTCCCACTTCTTACTGAGCTCCAACAGTGTAAGAGAAGAGTTCCAAGGTCTTTTTATGACTGATAACACCTTAATGCATTAACAAGGTTTTGGAATCACCCGATTTAGGGGTTCCTTTGTAAACTAGAGCTACAAGAATAGGCCTAATTAGCCCTCCACCCGGATTTATAGGGAATTTCATGCCTTTCAATCAAAGATTCAGCACCTCTAGTCTAAATAAAATCTCCTTAGATTGACCCACTCTAAAGGATTTATGAGGTCTCAGGTACCCATTTGACTGTACAGTGTCATTCCCTATTTATGAGGGTTTTAAGGGGTTTGTAGTTTTTCCCTGCTCCTATATGCACTATGGCATTTCTACAACATTTCAAACCCTCTCCTTAACAAGTTCAAGCCTTCTAACATCATTCTAGACTTCCACCAAAGGGAAATTCTTGATAACCCTCTTGTCACCTATTGGAGTATCTTGTCTGCTGCTGCAACCTATCCGAATGGCTTCTTTTTGCCTAGGGCATTGTCAAACTGATGTTTGCACTAGCTTGTTGGGGCCCTACTTGCATAGTATACAAGGTTAGGGTATGAAGTATTAGACTCCACAATCCCATGGCTTTCCCATAGTGGAATCAAGAGCTTTAGGCCCTATTCCATCAATGCCACCAATGTAAATAGTGGACTCTGAAACCCTGCTAAACCAAAACAAACAAACAAAACACACACAACCTAAACTATATACAAGTATATGAATTGAAACAACCACAAATATGACTACACAACAATGGATATCAACAATGCACACCGAAAATAATGTTTCCAAGCTCTGAAAGTCACTGTCAAACATAGTTTTAGTGTATTTTTCTCTCCTGTTCCATACACCTTCCGTACATAGAAACTTCCAACCTTGGGATTAGGGTTAGTCAGGAATTATATAACCTTTCTACCAAGTGTGTGCATTGGTTTTAGGTCTTATAGCCACTTAGCATAATCAGTCTTTTACAAACAAGGAAATTTGCTTGGCAACTTTTAAGCAACTTTTAGTTGCTTGAGTAGCTTTTGCTTACTCATACAAAAAGACCACTCCTAAAGCACACTTGTGTTCATAACCAAACACTAGCTTAGGATTAATAACCCCAATCCAAGCACTCCAATTTTATAACATTCCTTGGATAGTGTGTTGCACAACCAAACTAGAAAGACTAGAAACTTCTAGGACTTAGTCATTGCCTAGACACAACAAAAACAAGTGAGCCAAACTCCTTGTTGACCCTTATTTAATTACATGCTTCAAACCAAGGTAAGACACACCAAAATATGAAGGTGAGGGCCCTCATAGAGGTGCTCCTGCACCATAATCCCCCTCAGCACAAACTAAGGCACCTTGGGGTCTAGGAGAGCTAGATCAACACCAAACCTTTTGAACTATCCTTCCTCTATCCAGGTAGCTTCAGATTCAGGGTTTCCTTTCCATTTGATTAGATGCTCCATGTAGACTTGATCTCTGGTGGTCTTCTTCACCCTAGATTCTAGGATCTTCTCTGCTTGGGCTGGTTCCTTCTTAGGTATGGCATTGGTATCCACATCTTGTAGTACCTTTGGTGGAGCTGTACCTTGCTGACTAATGTCACCTTTAAATCTGATCAGGTCTACAACATTGAACACCGGTGAGATGGCTAAATCTGAAGGTAAGTCCACCTTGTAGGCATTCTCTCCATACTTGGCTAAAATCTTGCATGGACATACTCTCCTCATCTGTAGCTTAGTAGGCATGCCCTTCTGCATTCATGCTTTGCTAAGATGGACCATGACATAGTCCCCAATCTAAAACTATACATCTTTCCTCTTTTCATCCACTTTAGCCTTGAGTCTTTGGGTAGACTCCAAGATAGACTTCTTCACCTGCTCTTGTACCTCTTTGATGGTTTGAGTGAAATCTTCAGCTTGTCCACTCTTCAACTCCATGGCACCTAAATCTCTCAACTCACACACTCCTCTAGGGTGTCTTCCATACACTATCTCAAAAGGACTCCTTCTTGTGGTCCTGTTTACACTATCATTATATGCATATTTAGCTTGAGCTATAACAAGATCCCAAGTTTTCCCATACTCCTTTGTCAAACACCTTAGTAAGTTACCAAGCACCCTATTGATGACCTCGGTTTGAGGATGGTATGTTGAACTAAAAGAGAGATTAGTTCCTAGCATTTTCCATAAGGTTTGCCAAAAATGGCCCATGAACTTGCTATCCCTGTCTGATACAATGCTCAAAGGGAGTCCATGAATTCTAACAATCTCTTTAAAGAAGAGATGTGCTACATAACTTGCATCATGAGTAGTTCTACATGGAATGAAATGACTCATCTTAGAGAACCAGTCAACAACAACATAGATGCTATCCATACCTGATTTGGTTTTAGGGAGTCCAACCACAAAGTCCATACTTACACACTCCCAAGGCCTATTTGGAACTGGTAGAGGTTGATAGAGTCCTGCATTGCTTGAACCTCCTTTAGCTCTTTGACAGACTCCACATTGCTCAACATACCTCCTGACATCCATTGCTAGCTTAGGCCAAAAGTAATATCTCTGTACTAACTCCAATGTTTTTTTTATGCCAAAATGACCACTTAGGCTGCCATTATGCTTCTCTTGGATCAAATTTTCCCTCATGGATCCTCTAGGTACACAAAGTTGATTACCTTTAAACAAGAGTCCATTCTGAAGGGTGTAATCTGCAAAATCACCATGAAAATGGTTCTCAAACTCTAGGCACACCTTGTAGGCTTGTGAGAAGTCTTCATCCTCCTCATATAAGTCTTTAAAACCTGCTATTCCAATGCTTTGCAGCTGTACCTCTTGGACAGTCAATAACTTACTACTCAAGGCATCTGCTACCTTGTTCAGTTGCCCTTTCTTATGCTTGATTGTGAAGGTAAAGGATTGGAGATACTCCATCCACTTCAAGTGCCTATTACTAAGCTTCTCTTGAGTGTTTATGTATCTTAAAGCCTAATTATTAGTAAAGACAAAAAATTCTTTTGGCAAAAGGTAATGCCTCCACTTCTTGAGAGATTGTACTAATGCATACAACTCCAAGTCATAAGCTAAATACTTATTCTTTACTTCATTGAGTTTCTCACTGAAGAATGCCACAGGCCTTCCTTCTTGACTCAATACACCACCTACTGCAACACCACTTGCATCACATTCAATGGTGAACAACTTATCAAAAGTTGGCAAGAGCAAGATAGGTTTTGTGGCTACCTCTTGTTTCAAGGTTTGAAATGCTTTCTCAGTTGCCTCAGTCCATTTGAACTTAGTTTTCAATCCTCCTTTGATGGTGTCTAATACTGGTGCACAAATCCCACTGAAGTTCCTAATGAACTTTCTATAAAATTGGGCTAAACCATGAAAACTTCTAACTTTTGTCCCTATTTTTGGGGTAGACCAATTCAAGATTGCCTCTACCTTGCTTGGGTCCATTTTCAAGGTACCCTTGGACACCACAAAGCCCAAATAAACCAGCTCTTGCTGCATGAACTCACACTTTTCCAGATTGATGGCTAGCTGCTCTTCATGTAGCTTCTTCATAACCAACCTTAAGTGTTCCAAGTGTTCTCCTTTTGTCTTTCTATAGATGAGTATATCATCCAGATACACCACCACAAATCTTCCTGTGAAGTCCTTCAAGACCTCATTCATTAACCTCATGAAGGTGCTAAGGGCATTGGTAAGCCAAAATGGCATCACAAGCCACTCATACAAACCATCAGTGATTTTAAAAGTGGTCTTCCACTCATCACCCTCCTTAATTCTGATTTGGTGATAACCACTCTTAAAATCCTTTGTAAAATACATAGCACCTCCCAAGCAATCCATCAAATCTTCAATCCTTGGAATTGGGAACCTGTACCTGATAGTGATCCTATTAATAGCCCTTGAATCTATGCAAAGTCTCCATTTTCCACCTTTCTTAGATGCTAAGACAACTGGTACTGCACATGGACTAATGCTCTTCTTGATCAGCCCTTGATCCAATAACTCTTGTACTTGCCTTGCCACTTCCTTGTTCTGATCTGGGGTAAGCTTATATGCTACTTTATTAGGTAGAGAAGCACCGGGAACAAAGTCAATTTGATGACTTATAGCTCTTCTTGGAGGTAAAGTGGCAAGGGTTCCATCACTTACTATATCTTTGTATTATTCTAACATTTTTTGCACTTCTAATGGTAAATCTGCCTGCACCTTCTTGTCTTCCTCCTTTGGCTTGACCATAATACAACACCCTATGGTCTCCTCATCCTGTAGTGCATGTAAGAACTCTTTACCACTACTAAGCAACACACTAGGTGTCTTAGAAGTTCCCTCTTCATTCTCTTTTATGGACTGAGTTTTGAAAGTCCTTGCATCTTTTTGAAAAGAAATGGTGTTCTCCTCTCCATCATAGATCATCTTCCTGTCAAATTGCCAAGGTCTTCCCAATAGAAGATGGCATGCATCCATGGGTAAGACATCACAAATAATTTTGTCTTTATAGCCTCCAATGGAAAACTCTACCCATGTCTACTCATTAACTAGCACACTTTGTTCTTGGTTCAACCAAGTTACCTTGTAGGGGTTTGCATGTGGAATCTTTGTAAATTTCAGCTTCTTTGTTGCTTCCTCTACTATAATTTTATCAGTAGACCCTAAATCTACTATAACCTTGCATAATTTTCCTTGTATCTTGCACCTGACTCTAAAAAGAGCCCTTCTTTGCTTGGGTTCACATTGATTAGGCTGCCTGATAAGTACCCTTCTGAACATAAGATTCTCCCCCACTTCTGATTCCAATTTGCTGACCTCATTAGTGCATGATCTGCTACTGTCCTCTTGGGTATAGGCTACCCTCTTCTCATTCTGTGAGGCTAATTGTTTCTCAGGACAAATGTAGGTAGGATGTCCAAGCTGTCCACACTGATAGCACTTCATAGTGGCAAAGTAGGAGCTGCTCCTTCCTCTTCCTCTTCCTCTGCTTCCTTGAGAACCTCTTCCTCTACCATAAGATCCTCTTGTACTTGTTTCTAAACTTTTTTCCAAGATTCTTCTCTCACCTTGGTTTCATGATTCACCACCTCTACTAGAATCTCCTCTTTGACCCCCTCTAGAGTCTCTACCTCTTCCTCTATTCTTGGAATTAGGTTCTTGCTTTCTCCTCTGTTTGTCTTCAAGCTTTTGTGCCATATGTTGACAACCAAGTAAGGTGGTAGGAGTGAAAAAATTCATCTCCTCCGCTACGCTCCATTTCAAGCCACTGAGGTACCTTGCCACTTTAATGCTCTCATCCTCTTGGACTCTAGATCTCAAACTCAATTTATGGAACTCTTTAGTATAAGTAGCTACATCCATCTCCTTCTGTCTAAGTGTCAACCTTTTATTATGCTATTATATTTCATAATCAGTTGGTAAGTATGTTTCCTTGACTTTGTTGACCATAGCTTTCCAATTAGAGATTGGATTCTTTCCCTCTTTCTCCCTTTCACCTTGCAAGTAGTTCCACCAGGTTAATGCTTGTCCCCTCAACCTGGATTTGGCCACTTTGACCTTTTGTGCCTCTAAGATCTCTTCACATTCAAAGTGATTCTCCATGCCTTCAATCCACTGCATCACAAGCTCAGTATCCATCCTACCAGTCAGTAATGGGACACCTTCAAGTGCCTTGCCTGTGATAGCCTTCAGGGCTTTGAGAAACTGCTCATCTTGTGTTGGAGGATCAGGTGTAGGTACTTCATCATCAAGAGTCATCTCTTTCCCCTTAGCATCCTGCTCCTCCATTTTCACATTCACCCTATCTGCTTTTGCTTGGACATCATCCAAGAGTTGTTCCATCTAGTACAATCTTTCCTACAGGAGTCTGTTAGCTTCCTCCTGATCTTCTACTTTCTTGGCTAGCTTTGCATTGGTCACCATTTTCTATTTTTGAGATGATCCACTTGATTCTTTTTGTGGTTGAAACATCCACCCTTCACTTCCCAAGCCTTAAGAGGCTCTGATACCAATCTGATGGGATAAGCTAGGATAGACAAGCTTGTCTATGCTCCTGATCCTCAACTAGGATCTTAGTGTTCCTCAACATCTATGTAGTTCTATAGGCTTCCTCTTCCTTCTAAGGACTTCCCCTAACCTTCCTAGCCTTCCCACCAAGTTTAACACTCCAATTCATCCACCTTCTTGCTTTGCATTCTAGCAACTATAGCCTCCATAGGCTATAAAGAGTCTTTTTGGCTTCCCACTTCTTACTAAGCTCCAACAGTGTAAGAGAAGAGTTCCAATGTCTTTTTATGACTGATAACACCTTCTCAATGCATTAACAAGGTTTTGGAATCACCCAATTTAGGGGTTCCTTTATAAACTAGGACTACAAGAATTGGCCTAATTAGCCCTCCACCTAGAATTATAGGGAATTTTATGCCTTTCAATCAAAGATTCAGCACCTCTGGTCTAAATAACATCTCCTTAGATTGACCCACTCTAAAGGATTTATGAGGTCTTAGGTACCCATTTGACTGTACAATGTCATTCCCTATTTATGAGGGTTTTAAGGGGTTTGTAGTTTTTCCCTGCTCCTATCTGCATTGTGGCATTTCTACAACATTTCAGACCCTCTCCTTAACAAGGTCAAGCCTTCTAACATCATTCTAGACTTCCACCAAAGGGAAAGTCTTGATAACCCTCCTGTCACCTGTTGGAGTATCTTGTCTGCTGCTGCAACCTATCCGAATGGCTTCTTTTTGCCTAGGGCATTGTCAAACTGATGTTTGCACTAGCTTGCTGGGGCCCTGCTTGCGTAGTATACAAGGTTAGGGTCTAAGGTCTTAGACTGTACAATCCCATGGCTTTCCCATAGTGGAATCAAGAGCTTCGGGCCCTATTCCATCAGTGCCACCAATGTAAACAGTGGACTGTGAAACCCTGCTGAACCAAAACAAACAAACAAAACACACACAACCTAAACTATATACAAGTATATGAATTGAAACAAACACAAATATGACTACACAATAATGGATATCAACAATGCACACTGAAAACAATGTTTCCAAGCTCTGAAAGTCACTGTCAAACACAGTTTTAGTATATTTTTCTCTCTTGTTCCGTACACCTGTCATACATAGAAACTTCCAACCTCAGGATTAGGGTTAGTCAGGCATTATATAACCTTTCTACCAAGTGTGTGCATTAGTTTTAGGGCTTATAGCCACTTAGCATAATCAGTCTTTTACAAACAAGGAAAGTTGCTTAGCAACTTTTAAGCAACTTTTAGTTGCTTGAGTAGCTTTTGCTTACTCATACAAAAAGACCACTCCTAAAGCACACTTGTGCTCATAACCAAACACTAGCTTAGGATTACTAACCCCAATCCAAGCACTCCAAGTTGATAACATTCCTTGGATAGTGTGTTGCACAACCAAACTAGAAGGACTAGAAACTTCTAGGACTTAGTCATTGCCTAGACACAACAAAAACAAGTGAGCCAAACTCCTTGTTGACCCTTATTTAATTACATGCTTCAAACCAAGGTAAGACACACCAAAATATGAAGGTGAGGGCCCTCATAGAGGTTCTCCTGCACCAATAAGCATGTAGAGAAAATTGCAGAGTGGGGGAAGTGTGACCCAAGAGCACACCAGTAGATTTGAGTAAGCTCTGGAGTGATCTAGCAAACCAAGGCATGGATCTAGGTTTTGATGCACAATAGGAGGTGGTGTGCAAGAGTGGAGTTTGTACAAGAGTATAGCAGACAACAACAAAATTGGAGCACCTAAGTCGAAGTGATGTGACAATTAATTTTTGTATTCTCAGAGTGAAGTGCACCAAGGTGTGGTGTACTCAAAGTGCCTACAAACTAGTCTACATCGAAGTGATTATGGTCTAGAGAAGATGTATTCTTTGTAGGAAGGCATGGATCTGAAGTATGTTCTCTATAGGGTGGTGTGGAGTGCACTAAGGGTGGAGTGGAGTGCTCCAAGAGGGGTCAAGGGTACCACCCCAAAATCAATAAAAAAAATTACTATTTAATATTTTATTGAAAATAATAAATGTGCAAAATTTTAATTTAGAAAAAATGAAAAATAATGATAAAACAAAAAATGATATCTTCTACAATTGTGACACCCAGATAGCCATAAAGGGGGAATTTTTTTCTAAGAGCTCTAAGTGACTATTTGAATGAATTGGCAACTAATCCTAAGCTAATTTGGTCCTTTTGATCCTGCCCCAAAATTATTGCTACCTCATGGATCTATCAAATTCATGCACCTTCAAATCCATGTAGATTTGGTGTTTGATGTGTGATTTGAGCAAAACAAAAGGCAATTTTGACTAAAAAAACCCTCTAAATCCAATGGTTACCTCATATTTCACCTAGCAAGCTCCAACATTTTAGTGTGACATAAAGCCGCAAGAATACCAACCTTAAAATGCAACAAAAATCTCTTGAAAGACTATCCAATGACATTCAACTAGCTCCAATAATATTAAGATTTAGCAATAGAAATAGCCAACCAATATTTCGAGGCCTAATGGAAAGCAAAATAACAAGAGAGAATGACAATAACAATACTAGAATGTATGTCCAATCACTTTCACATTCATGTAGATTACTTCTACAACCATTTATCTGAACCAAAAAGAAATATAATTGGTTTATTAATTATAAGACACCTATCCAATTAGTCCAAAAATTTCCTACACCATGATGAATCAGATCAAGCATATGTGATATCATGTTCGAATTATCAAATTTTGAGCTAGTTATTGCATTTAATTTTTTAATTTAGTATTTATTATTATCAAACCTAGCTCATAAATATTAGGCCTTTAAAATCGTTCATTTATTTGCTAAATGTAAAAATTTGTGAAAAGTATATTTAGTTTAATTATGTTTTGGGTAAACTTCACATTCCTACATACATGTGTTATTTATTTGAGGTTATAAAATAAATCTTTTACATTACAAATATCATCTAAAAATTTTACATTTGTAAGTTAATTTTGATTACATAAGCATGAGAAGGGGTTGGCCTTGTTTTAGGTCAACCATCAAGGAAAGAGGGACATCTCACAAGATGTAAGATTGGGAATTAAAATGAGCTAGAACCTAGAAACATTTTGACCAGGGCAAAGAATCAACGGGAAAAAAGGTTTCAACTCTATAATTGAGGCTTCTCTTTTGCAACACATGAAAGAGGAAGAGGCAAAGAGGAAGAATATTTCCTCCTATGGACCACTATCAAAGAAAGACCATCATTCAGGACCCCATTATCATTGGAAACAATGACTCCTCTCCATGGAGATCAACAACAACCATAGAAGGGGAAATGAGAGAACCAATCATGTGATAGGCGTCATCCACAAGATGAGGTTGGGTCAAGGAAGACACTAGAACAAGCATCGAGCATGTAGTGGGTGTTCATCATGTAGCTAGAGTATTCGTAGTTGGGGCAAGTAAACTTGAAGCAAGAAGATCCCAAGCAGGAGCAACAATAAATGCTAAAAGGAAAGAACCTTAGAATCGAGGTGTACATCAAAAAATACTTAGAATAGGAAAGAACCTTAATAGTTAATTTGTCTTCATTGGCATTTTTCCACTGAGTGGAAGAGCCTTTCCGATGTGAAACAAAGTAGTCCAAAGCTAAGAAACGTTGATTTGTAAGTTAGTTATCCTTCTACATTAGGGTGATTTGTCTTATGTTCCTTTTGTGATTTATGTTTTTTAGTGACATGCTCATAGTCATTCACATGTCTACTAGAGCTTTATTTACTATTTGATGCATCTTAATCTTTTGTAATTGAAACTTTTGTGACTTCCTACAGCAAGTAGAATCTCTTACCTTTCTCTCCTTTATTTTTTTATTTTCAAGAATGGTTCCTTTTCAATAGAATTGTAGCTAGTGCCCATTTTTAATGTGTGATAAATGTTTTTCATTATATGTGTTTTCTTTTTTAAGTTTTTAATAGAGCATTCATTGCAAGATAAATTCAAAATTGGTTTGTTACTTTACACGGACCTATAAACTTTTAAGTGTTTGAAAAATATTTGACTTCCATGTGGACTACTTATTCAACTTCAATATTTGTCTACATTATTGTTTGCATACTTCCAAATGTCAGGAGGAATTTAATGGTGAAAATTGCATACCTGCACCCTTTACCCTTATTTTTGGAGTCATTTCAATTAGAGTGTTCAAAATGTAATAACTAACTTACAAGCTACATATTCTTGCATGCTTCAACTCTTGGCATCATTGTATCACAATTCCATTATTGTTCATCCTCAAAGATTCATCTTTTATCCCTAGATTCATTTTTCATGACCCTAGATGAGATCTACTGTTGCAAGTTTGATGCAAGTCACTTCCACACTTTTGGATCTAAACTACAATCTTTCAAGATTTAAAATTTAAATTAGAACATTGTCAATCAATTTGCTAGTCATTAGCCAAAAAAGTACATATTTGTGTTGATTTATGTGTGATGTTATATTCAAAGATATTTGTATATTCAAAAATTATCAAAGACAATGTAGGGAACTATTACTAACCACTTCTAGGTTTTAATTTTTAAAAGGAATAAAAGAATCTAGAAACATTAACATAACCTTACATCATCCTAGATTCATTACATGCTTGCATGTTATTCTCAATCTTAGTTCACTATCATTAAATCAATCTAACTAGCCTGATTTTCATTAAGGAGAATCTAATCCTCACAATTAAAATGATTCCCCAAGGATATTCCCAAAACCTACAATCCTTGCAAAGATTCACTTATTAGAAGATAGAAACAAGTGAATTCGAACAATTCACTTTTTGTCGTGTGAATTACAATCAAAGCTTGTCTGCCAAATTAATTCCACACTTGTAAATATCAATCGTACAATCATGTATCTAAACCATTGTGGCATTCAATCACTTTTATAGATTCTAATACATTTGTTTGACCAATCCTAAAAACTCCAATACCTTTCCAAATCAGTTTTCGACACCTACTATAACATATTTCCCTAGGCTTCAATTATTTGTCCTAGTTAAAAGGAAGTGAAAAGCATATTTATGGAAATATAAAATAATACTTTTAGAAGAAAGTGATTATTATTGTAGTATTTGTAATAGTGATCATAGGGATACATCTACTAACATTTTATAGGGGTTCCTCATCGAGGACATTTTGAAGAATTGGGAATGCCTAAGCTTCATCCCCCATCATCCCTTGCCTACACTTTGACATATGAAATATCTTAGAAATAAATATGAAATGGATTGTTGGCTTCCCCCAACAGCCAGGACATCAAATGAGTGCTATTGAAAATTCCAAGGACCGTCAACTAGAAACATAAAAAAAATGCTTACTTTAAATTTAAATTAAAATAAAAACTTATGCCAAGACTCATATCTCTCATGAATTGTCAATGTGGTCGAGATGTCTAGTTTAATGGTCCCTTTCAAACCCTTAACAAACTTACCATACAATCAAAAACATTGCTAGCATCCAACTAATCCAATGATTTACCTATGACCCACATCACAAAATATTAATTGGCTTTGAATGGAAAAGTGTTGATTGAAGTTGTCTTTGAAAAGACAATCACACACCAATAAAATTGAAATAGGGAGGCACTATAGAAGAAACATATTATTTACAGAAGGATATATTCATATTCCAATCACATGTTTTCTCTGTTATGCCTACTCCTGTCATCGGCCCTTTACTGACTATTGTCACGTGTGATGCCTTTGCCTCTACACATTCCTCCCTAGGTTATGTTCCCCATTCGGCCCATGTTCAGGCGGTGCTTCTTGTGACAGGTGGTGTCAGGTAGGGTGTGGTTGTTGGTCCTAACTCAGGTGTTATCGCTTTCACTGCTAGGGTTTCTAGTGACGATGGTGTGGCAGAGGATTTGGGTGACCTCTCTTATGGTCACAAGAAGGTGTTGAAGCGATGATACATAGACCGATGGTTTATTCATGTTTCATGTGCTATCTCAATTAAGATGAATTTGGAGACAAGAGGCATAAATAGACCATAATGTGTCTATTTTTTCCTCTCATGAAATGATCTGTTGATTCAGGGATTTTGGCCTAGCCTCCTTGAACTATATTCTTGAATCTCTGATCATTGGGAGCCTCTCTTGTCTGGTACTATTCATATTTACCCTATGGCTAAGGGTTTTTTTATTGCAAAATTTGAAGATGTTGAGGATAGAAATAAAGTCTTGTTTGACAATTTTGTTAGTTGGAAGGACAAATTTTTGTTAATGGTAAAACCATGGCACTCTAATTTCAATCCTTCTTCCGAAATGTTTGATAAGAGTCTGATTTGGGTTCGGCTTCCTTATCTCCCACTTCATCTTTGGGTTGATTCTATTTTGAGGAAGTGGGAGACTCTCTTGGGGATTTTCTGATGGTGGATGAGGAATTGTCTGACATGCCTGGATTTTGGTTGATTTAGATGTTTCAAAAGAGCTTCCTACTAAGATCTTGATCAATTATTCTAGAGGTAGTTGGGTTCAACTTTGGACTATAAAGGGATTCCCTTCAAGTGTAGAAGATGTTTTAAAATTAGTCATGTGGCTGAACATTGAAGGTTAGAGAAAAAAAAATTGTCAACTTCATGGTGGAAATCTTCTTCTAGTTAGCATTATGCGGTTGAGAAGAAATCTAAAAATCAAAGAGGATTCTCTCAATTGGTAGCATAGGAAAATGTGGTATCTTCTCAGGGTGATCGGGTTACTAGTAAAGTGGTTGTTGAGACTGGTGCACAGGTCCATTCTTTGAAAGTGTGTGGGAATGGGCCTTTGGAAACTACTTCCTCTTATAGTTCTCCAGCTATCAGTCTTGGTAGTATCGTTGGTATTGTTTTTCCTATTGTGGGGGAAGTTGCCTCTAAGACAAAGGGTATTCTTTCTGTAGGCAATCTTTCTCAGGATGATGATGGTCCAACGATGGGGTCATTAGATTGGCATGATTCAACTACAAAGATGGAAGAGGTTTGGATAATTGTTAAGGGTAAGAAAGATAAGATGTCTACACCCTCTTTTGACATGACTCTTTGTTCCCACAAGGGTAGTGCTAAAGGTAAATCACGATAGCTCCTAGTTGTCGGTGCTTGGGCTAGAGTTTTCTCTGGTCCTCTCTTTGGTTTGTGGTTGTGTGTTGGCTCTTTTCTTGCATTTTTTATTTCAAGTTGTGGGATCATGTTGGTAAAACCCATGTGGTGGTCATGGGAGCATGTTACTCCTATGGTTGTATGTTTCTATTGATGACATCTTGTTTTTGGGCTCCAGTTTCATTCTGATTGTAAAGGGTTTTGGGTCCCTTCAAAACCTATTTTATCCTTAATCAAAAACATATTTTATGCAAGAGCACTAAAACATCCCATCTTTTTTTTTTTTATCGGTAAAAGGCCGAAGCCCTATAAATTTTTATTTATATATATAAGTTTTAATTACATGTGACCCCGCTCACTGCAAGTGCTGGTAGGAAAGAGTGGGGTGGAGAAAACCTCCAGCCTAGCTCGGGACCAAAGGTCCTGTACTTATACATAAATTACATGGGTATACCCACGACTCAACAATTGTCGAGATTTGTATAATACATAGTCCTTGTGGGCATTCCCACATCGGATTAGAAGAGGAATACAAACTTTCAGAGGGCATGCCCACTGCTCGATATTATCAAGATTTAAAGTAACATTTATTACATTGTTGTTGTTTAAAGTTACAGTTTATCGTTACAAATAATTAGAAAGTCTTTTGGATATATCCATACTAGATTCTTTGATGACCATGTGATATAGGTAACTTCTTGATTACGTCCTCCTGAAAACCACAGCATAAAGCTTCCCCACCGAAAGGTTAAGGGTTAGTTTGAATTGAGATTTTGAAAAGAAAGAAAAATTGTATTACCTTCATCCATAGTTGTGAATATGAGGAGCTTGCTTCACTTAAAGGGGTTAATGCCATATAAATTTTAAACTGATCAGATCAGTGTCCGAGCAATTCCCTTGTGACAAAGTCATTATCAGAACATGTATAAGAGAAACCTCCATTAATTGTCGGATAGTATCATTTGATTACATAAATATCTTAAAGTTTACTGAGCTACAATCAATTAGATTAGCCTAACAATCTGCCCCTTCTAATATAAAGCTATTATTGTTAAAGGGGTAGCAATATCTGAGAACCCAATATAGGATATGTAATCAAACATTATTCAGCATATTAATGACTGACCTATGTTGGATACTGTTTGAGCATATCTAGCTGTAACTATATATATATATATATATATATATAAAGACCTAATTTTTTCAGGAGGCTAGGATGATCACGGTATATATATATATATATATATATATATATATATATATATATATATATATATATATATATATATATATATATATATGTATCTATATATATATATATATATATATGTATATATATATGTATATATATATGTATATATATATGTATATATATATATATATATATATATATAAAGACCTAATTTTTTCAGGAGGCTAGGATGATCACGGTATATATTTATATATACAAATATAATATATATATATATATATATATATAGTGATCGGCCGTTCTTACTGAGTATACAATTCTTTATATATGTATATATAAATACAGTGCTCTACCTCTCTAACTGAATATATAAGTCTTTATATATATATATATGAAGAGCAATGAATAGATTCCATTAGACAGATACATAGAAAAGTATAACGAGAGGAACAAAAAGATAAGGAGTGCTTTAGGAATTTAAAGATACAGTAAATAAAGATCAATTAATGAAAATGAGTCTATGACCTTGATCATTATCTTCATAGCGTACTATTCCCCTATACTAAAAATTCTTTATAAATATGTTTCAAAGCATATCTCTGGGTCCTTACTTTATCACATCAGTGAAGATTATAGGAAGGTCTGCTCAGATTAAAAGTACATCCCTTCATTGACGTGCACTTATTATGCTTGAGGAGAGATATAACTATAAGTGTAATATATTGTCATCATATATATTTACTTGGATGTTCAAGTGACCGGATCAATGATTTGAATCCATTATTCCAACATGCCATATTATTAATAACTATTACCCTATCATATATAAACCAGTTCTGAACTTGTCCAAATTTATGGAAACTTAGTTATATGTGAAAATAGGGGTACTTTCCTATGTGCCTATACTTCTATAATCCCAGCTTCTTCAAAGAGAAAAGAGCTGAGATTGGCCTGGATCGGTCAGTTCAGATACAAGTATCTTGGTAATATACTACTTTTTTGTATATGTGTATCTAAATATGCATTGCGATCTCTGTCCATAAAATCCATAAACTTAGAGAACGGAAGCCTTAAAATAAATTCTATAAAGAGACTGCTAATGTATGGGTCTAATCCTTTACTAATACTCTTGACAAAAGAACACAGTTTGCGGGTTTATTTTATTAACGATTTACAAGTGCATGGGTGAATGATACAGTATGGAAATAGTGCTGAAGGGTTGAGAGAAATATTCAGGTGCTTGAACTGCTAAGCATTATTAATCGCCTCATTATGTGTATATTGCCAATAGACATGTTAATTGCTATAGATAGCTAAACGCTTCCAGGAAACATTAAGGTTACTGTCTCCAAGATTTTTATGATAAGCTTTCATTCAGAAAGGCTCCATAGGGGATGAGCACAGATGGTAAAAGTTATTAAACCAGCATTGCCATGATCCAGCTAGGACAATCTATTATCCCTACTGAATTCTAACCATTTCTCAGATACTTTACCTTGCTCAAAATGTATAGACACGCATTAACTTCCTCTGTTAACATTATAATCTATCTACATTCCATTCTTGGTTACTAAAGCAATAAATGAAAAGAGCAGACTAATTAAGATAGTAAACTTACTTTATCTAATTTGATATCCATATATATGTCCATAATTCATATACAAAAGGGCCCTTGACGTCCTTTGTTGAGACCTGTTCATCTAGACTGTATTTAGCACCATTTTTATACAAAAGGAACCCTTGGAACCATTTACCAGGTCCTGCTAGTTAATAGGCAGATATCACATTAACAACTATGTAAGTCTTAGTTCTATTATATTGATGGAACTTTAAACTAGATTAGAGGAGCTACCCATGCTTAACTATATATATCTATTAATAGAAGGCTAGGCTAAAATCTTCAAAAAACTTAAAAGCTCTGAGTTTCTGCACTACTAGTCCTGGTTTTGCTGAATGGCCATACTTTTCCAGGCGTTGCCCTTTCTGATCATGACAACAATGCACTCATCCTCTACCTAATTCTTCTTATTTTTCCTGGTGCATCTGGGGATCTCCAGAGCCATAATGTGCAAGTTGGGTGTAGGGATGTTGTCCAGATCTAGAGGTATGTCAAAACCTTCCAGTCTCCAATATTTCAACAACCAGCTATTGTCAGCCTCTTCCTCAAGAATTTCCTTATAAAGAAAGTTCATGTTCCTTGCCATTTCAGGCCAATGGCAATCAAATGTATCTTCATCCTTGAAAGCTAACATAGCTATCCTTTGTGATTGAGGAATCTTATCCAGCTCTTCCATGTTTGTCTTCATTGTTACTTCCGGGTAAGGAATTGTAAGCTCATTGTCAACATAGTGTACCATCTTGTCCAAACCACCTAGATGCTCCTCATCAAAAATCTCTCTACAAACCCTGATTATGTCTCCCTTACTCTTACCGAAAAATATGGATAGGGAAATAAACTGGCCTATCACCCCTCCATTGGTTCTGTACGTGTAAAGATTGTTGAAATGTCGGTCACCAATTGATTTTTCAATAGCCCTCCTGGTTGAGTCAGGTACTGGGTTGAGGATTTGGTTCCATCTTTCTGAGTAAATAGAACCTCAGAAAGCCATGGCTCGATCACCCTTAGTGTAGAAAGTGCATAGTCTAGATTCCATGGTGTCTCATAAAGGTCCTTTGCTTGATGACCTAAATATATATATTAAATCGAACTTTCTAGTCTATCCTAGAGAATTCTAAGGGTTAAATGATTAAAGAGAGATATCCCGCTCCGGGCGGATTTAGAGGTGTTGTGGAAATGAGTACTTCTTGATTAAGATGAGGAGGAAATGTCATCCCTGTCCTTCACTCTTTCTTCTAAATAGCCAGATACATACAAAAAGGACCTGCCTGTAATGAGGGTTTCTCCGCATACTCATTTTGTTCTTATATATGGGCTTAAGGTTGCCAAACCTGCTTTTTATGAACTAGTTCAAGGGTAACATCCAATGATGATATTGTCAGATGCCAGAAGGTTTCATATTCCTATTTTCTATACTATGTCTGTAACTTATCATCGTTAATATTTGAGTATTAAAAGTGTGTCATAAAATTGAGATAAAAATTGCACCAAGCAGCAAAAGGTGAGATAAACTTCCAACTATGATAGCTAAAGATCCTTTACTATATTCATACTAGATCTTTTAATTATATCTCTGCTCAGATCAAATCTTAAAATAAAATGCTCTATTCTCTTGCTAGAGCAATCATTAAAACTCATTATTGTAATGAAAAAGGTTATGCGATAAGAGGGGGAGAAACTTAAAATTTGAAAAAAGGGAAACTAGTATTTGCTATCCTACTCTTTGCCTTTGAATAATTTATTGGAGATTTGTTAAGGGACCCAGAGATTGTTGTATTCTAATGGCTACCCATGAAACTCCTAGATCCTTAAAAGTACGAAGAGGATCCTATGGTTAAAGGGTCTAATAATGAGATTCCTGTATCCTAATAGGGAAATCGGTTTCCCAATCTTCCTACATGGGGTAAGGTACCTTCTGTATCCTTATCAAAATAGTGCCTCTTGAGAAGCTATTGTATATAATGTTCCATTGTTACTTCTCCATTGGCACCTAGATTAGCTAACTTGTCAGCCTCTGTATTTCCTTCTCTATAAGTATGTCTGATTTCATAATTTGAGATACTATCCATTAATATATTGATCTCTTCTACTTTTGAATTCAAAATCCAATTAGGGGTTTTTTTAGTACGAATGGCATTGATAATAATTTGGGAGTCTCCTTTAATAACTACTTTGGAAATGTTGAGTTTCTTACATAATTTAAGCCCTTCTAGTGCTGCTATACATTCAGCCATATTGTTAGTCATAGGGCTAATGGGTCTCACGAATTTTGCTACCACTTCTGACTTCCAATTGCAGATGATCCCACCTATACCTACTACCCCAGGGTTGCCTCGAGAGGCTCTGTCAAAGTTGAGTTTATACCATCCAACTTTTGGGGGGATCCATTTGCATGATGCTCTGTCTGCTTTAGTTTTGGAGCCCCCTTTACCATAGAGGGGGGGGATAGATAATTTTGGCATTTTGTACCTGATTCTGTTATCCCAGCTCTTAAAAGAGTCTTCATAGCTCTGTTTGTCTCGGAGCTTGCTGTTAATAATTTCTACGATGGATGCTTCTATCTTGTTAGTTATTGTGTTCCATGTTAATTTTTTATCTGTAAAAATCCTTTTGTTTCTTTCTTTCCATAATTCCCATGTTACTATTGAAGGGGATATTATCCAGATATCCTTGAAAAGGTTGTCTTTATAAAGAGAAGGCCATGCTTTGAGATTGCTGATTAAATCAAAATGTGAAGTAGATTTCCATCCTAAACTCTTATGAAGCCAACTCCAGCAATTCTGGGAGAAAGGGCAATTAAGGAGGATGTGATTGACATCTTTGGAATGGTTTTCACACAGCAGGCATCTAGATGGCCCTTCGAATCCTAATTTATTAAGCCTATCTATTGTAAGAATTCTATTTTGCAAAGCCGCCCATAGAAACATACCAGCTTTAGGGAGGCAGGATTTGTTCCAGCAAAGATTCAAAGGTATGTCTATGTTATTCATATTTTGGTCCCTAATAATTAATTTATAACCCTCCTTAACAGAGTATTTCCCGTTGTTAGAACCTGCCCATATTAAAGTATCAGATCTATTTTTAAGTGTTACCTCTCTAACTTTTAAGATTTCCAAGAGGTTGTGCTTCTCATGTCATACATCCTCAATTATGTTTAGAGCATTCCAGTTAGGACCTTCCATCATGCCTAAGTAGTCCTTAAGATATAAGCCTATATCTCTTTTACATACTTCTATAAATTCCATGGAGAAGCCCAGTTTGTTAAGGGGGGTCAAGCCTGCCCATGAATCTTCCCAAAATAAAGCTTGATTGCCTACTCCTACATCCCAAGATAGGTATTTGCTAATAATCCTTCTACATTCCTTCATAAAATTCCATATCCGAGAGCCTTTCACATGTGATTGTGACCTGAAAATGTTGATGGGGTCCGCATTAAGGATATACTTATGTAATAAAATTGATGCCCACTTACTGCTTGATTCCTTGTACATTCTCCATATGAGTTTAGCCCCAAGGGCTTGGTTTTGCCAAAGTAAATTTTTGATACCTAGACCCCCTTTAGATATCGGTTTACATAGAGTTTCCCATTTAATAAGGGCAAGTTTTTTGTCTTCGAAGGGACCTTGCCAATAAAAATCTTGAAACATTTTATCTAATTCCTTTTTAACTCAAATCAGGAGAGGTAGGATGGACATATGATATGTGGGAATGGCTGAAAGGACAAATTTGATCATTGTTGTCCTGCCTGCTTTAGTTAACCATTTTCCTTTCCAGGAGCTCTTCTTATTTTGAACTTTGGTTATGATTTGTTTCCATAGTTTGGATGATAAGATACCTGTATCCAAATCAATACCTAAATATTTACACGAAAATCTGCCAATTTTATACCCCATGATACCACAAATTTCTTTTTCGATTATCAGGTGAGAATTAATAAAGAAAATTTTTGACTTAGTAGGGTTAACATGTTGACCTAAGGCTTTTGCGTAAAGGTTTAAAATGTCTTTGAAAGCTTTCGCTTCTTGTCTATTGGCAACTCCAGGTAGAATTGTATCATCTGCAAACTGCTGGTGGGTAATATTCGGGATGCTCTCCGAGGCCTTTAATCCCACTATTTTCCCTTCCAAGTGTTGCTTTGTGATCGATCTTCCTAATGCTTCTGCCATAATGACATAGAGAAAAGGGGATAACGGATCTCCTTGTCTAATGCCTCTGGAAATACTGAAAAAGCCTTCCGGGGTACCATTGACAAGAATAGAAATTTTGGGGGTTGAGATGCAATTAAAGATCAGGTTAATCCATTGTTTAGAAAAACCAAATGCCTCCGTACATTTGCACAGGAATCTCCAGTCTACTTTATCATATGCTTTTTGGATGTCAATTTTCATTAGCATACTAGGTTCCTTTGTTATTTGAGCGGTATGAATTAATTCTTGTGCTATAATAATTCCATCTAGAATCGACCTGTTTGCTACAAAACCGGTCTACTCTTCCGAGATTATCACTGGAAGGATGGTTTTGAGTCTATTTGCTAAGCATTTTGAGAGGATCTTATATATGGTGTTACATAGGGAGATTGGTCTAAAATCCCCAGGCTCTGTACTCTCATTTTTCTTTGGAATTAGAGTAAAAAAGGTGTTGTTGATTTCATTTAATATAGCTCTAGAATTCCTAGTAGCTTCCACAGCTCCCATACCTCTTCTCCAACAAAATTCCAACATTTTTGGAAAAAGCCAACTTGGAAACCATCTGGGCCCGGAGCTTTATCCTGATGGAGTTGAAACACTGCTGCTTTAACTTCTTCTAATGAGAGCTTGTTATTCATAATTTTATTGTCAGACTCTGTAATCAATTTAGGGATGGCTTTAAGCATTTCATCTTGGGCATAAAGATCAGTTGCTTCTATAGAGTTGAGAAGGGAATTATAAAAATTCATTAGAACATTTGAAATCTGTAAGAGATCCTCAGTTATAAGTCCCTCGGATGTCTTAATTTTGGCTATTCTATTAATGCTCCTTTTAAAATTAGTTGTGTTGTGAAAGAAATTGGTGTTTTTGTCTCCCTCCTTAAGCCATGATTCCCTTGATTTTTGCTTCCATAAAATTTCTTCCTTGAGGAGGATATCATTGTATTTAGCCATCAACTCTTTTTCCTTATGGTAACTAAGATCATTCATACCTAGTTCTATTACTGAATTGTTAAGATCAGTTATTTCTTGTTCTATCTGGGCTTTTTCTTTGAAAATGTTATTGAAATGATTCTTATTCCATTCTAATGCTTTATTTTTGATAGTTTTTAATTTTGCTGTTAAGCAGAACATTTTTTATCCTTTGATCGAGATTTGTTTCCACCATTCCTCAAGAAGGTTTATGAATTCTGGATTTTGGAACCACATAAATTCAAATTTAAACAGGTTGTTCCTCGAGGGTTTGGAATTTTCTGTTATGGTAAGCCGGATGGGGAAGTGATCCGATCCTACTTCTAGAAGTATTTTCGTGCTGACTATTTGATTAAAATTTTCAGGGTTTGTTCTAATAAAGAATCTATCTAATTTTCAGTTATGTAGCTAAAACCAGCTCTTCTATTATTCCATGTATACACTCCATTGATTGTGTTCATACTTACTAAATGATTATCCGCTGCCCACTTACTAAAGTCTTTGTGAGCTTGCGATATATATTGAGAACCTCCATATTTTTCCTCTAAATTTAAGATAGCATTGAAATCTCCTCCAATGATAAAAGGTTGTTCCTGTTGATCAATAAGATGGGTTTTTATTTCCATCCATACTTTTCTTTTTTCCTCATTTGAGATTGGCCCATAAACATTAATCAAGTTAAATTTTAAATCAGATTTTAGGCTTTTAATTGTTAATGTCATCCAATTTCCATTAGTGAGTGAAAGTTGAGTCATTACTTTACGGGGGTCCCATAGGACTGCCAGTCCACCTGAAAGGCCTACTAATGAAACATTTTCTGATTTCCATAAACCTGGTCTATTGCTAAACTTTGTAAATTCCTCTTTATTAAGCTTAGTTTCCTATAACATAATGATTTCGGAATCAAAATTTCTTAAGTATCTTTTGATTAAACGTTGCTTGTTAGGGGCATTTAGACCCCTAAAGTTCCAAGTAGTGACTTTCATTGTTCTTTGGGAAGGAACTTCCCCTTCCCTGTGTTCAGAATATCTGCTATCTTTTTTTGATTGCCTGCATTACCATCCAAGATTCTCAGCTCAACAGCTGACTTCCTACCTCTTTTCTTTTTAAGTTTATTAATATTAGGTGTGCTTAGGCTACCTCTGTTTAAGGCTATGCCCAACTCTCTATTTTCATTGGTGATCCTGAAAAGGCCTTCAATAGCATCTGTAACCAGAGTTGCTTCTCCTTCATACCCTATTATAGAAATGCCCCGACTACCCTTGTTATTATGCTCATTTATGGAAGGGTTTAAGGGTTCAGCTATATCTATAATCTCCTTGCCATAAATTTCTATAAGATCTTCATTTTTCCCAGATAGATCCAGATTTAAAGCTTCTAACTCTAAAGGGATTGAAACATCTTGTTCCCTTCCTTTAATGAAGGTTGGTTCATTTATGTTTTCTTTATTGCTTATGTGATCCCCTTTATCGCTAATCCTATTATTAGTTTCTTTTGTGATTTGTTTATCTGATTGGTCTGAGTCTTTATCTGGATTAACGGATAATGCATGTACTGAAACTTCCTTTTTAGGGGGAGACGGAAGGACAGGATGGATAGGATTATTTTCCTGCTCCTTATTTTCTTCTAAAATGCATTCCTGAATTTGCTTAATTAGGATTTCCTTTTGGAGTTTTAATTCCTCAAAATCAAAAATCTCGTCCAGAAGCATGTCTAAAGATTCATCCGTCAGTGATTCTCCCAAATAGTTGATGATTTGATTTACCTCTTCTGTTTTGTTCACTTGATCAACTAGTTCTACTGCATCAGCACATATAGGTTTCAGAACTAGATTTGTTGGTAAATCAGACTTATATCCCCCATCTTGTAGACAGATATTATTATTATTATTTTTACGAAGCTCTATTTTTTCTAATATATCCTCCCTATTTAAATCTCCAAAGGATTCTTGCCTGGTACTTTTTAATGAATTGTTACTAAGTGGGGATAATGCTTCAATAGTTTGGGGGGTTACTAAATCATTCAGTATATTAACCGCATTTTCCTTAATTGAACTATATTCTTGATTATTAATCTCATTATTTGACACTATAGTGTGAGGTAAGGGGAAACCTTGAGCATTAAGAGGTTTGAAACTAAAACCTCCTTCATTGTTACATAGATGAAACTCTATATCTTTATTAGATTGGGATGGAATATTTGTATTTTTGGGTGGCTTCGATGTTTCTTTGACTGCCTCAATAAAGTTCTCTACAATTGTAGGATTAATTATGATAGAATTGTTATTAAAACATAATTGTATGGGGGGGATAAGCTTATGATGGTAATTCATTTCTACAATAATTATTTTATCAACCTGTTCCAATGCTGACTCAGCGATTCTTTTAAAATTGCCTATTTTATTTCCTATTAAACAGAGTATTTCTTTGTTGTACAAATCTAGAGGCAAGTTTTTAAGGATGACAGCTTTTTCTATAATGAAATCCTTTAAATGCATAGGATTAAATAAAGGCATCCAATCAAAAATAGAGAAAGGAATATTCTGAAAATTCAAGACCTTCTTATTTATTATGCTTTCCTTCAAGGTTTTGTTATGACAATCTAAAAAAATAAAGTTGTCTCTGAGAGGTGTTATACTTACCTCCTCAGGGAGTTGTTCCAATAATCCTTTTATCACATCTTTAAATGATACCCCGGCTCCGTTCCAGCCGCAGGTCAGACCTGTCTCTGCCATATGCTTTTGTCTTTGTGCAATAACATCATTATCTAATACAATTGTATCATATTGCAATTCAGAGGGCAACTTACCTTTTTTCTGATGATTAAAACACCTATGAGGAGGCGTATATGCTGCATAATTAGTATCATCATGAGATACAATTGCTTTTGTGTCATGATTAATCACATGTTTTGTTGTTTTAAAAGATAGAGGCCTTTCCAGCCTTCTCCATTGAGGAGAGCTGTGTATAGTGTTTAAAACATCGACAGGGCTAAAATAATCACTATGCTTATTACTTCCCTCACAAAAGGGTAGGGTTTTGGTTGGATGAGGGTAGTATCTTTGTTAGATGGTTGGGAGCCATCCTTTTTGTTGTGCATATACCTATAGCCCTGACTCCCCAAAACCCTAGCCCTTTTATGGGGGGCTGTGAAAGGTATGTCACTTTTACCATTCTCCCTAAGCACTTCAAAGGAATTATTCAGAGAGATGTTGAAAGAGCTTAGAGGTAGAGAAGATCTTATTACCTTATTCTTTCCGATTACCATCTTCCATGCAGTGCCTAGTTTTGGCATGCTAACGAGAGGCTCCTTTTTTTTGCTTTGTGTCAAGTGCCTAGAGAGATCTTGCTTAGAGGGGCTAATGGGAGGCACCTGGGTAGGAAAGAGCCAGCCTCTCCCCCAGGCAGATAGGGGATCATTGGAGTTGTAATTTGAAGTATGCTCAGGCTTTCCCACCTTAGCATTCCCATAGCCAAAAAACTGCTTTGCATATTTGGTTTTTGAGAAAACATTAAATTGTCTGTCCAAGGTTTGGACTGAAAAAATTCTTGGCCGTGATTCTAAACAAAGATTCTAAACTCTGGCTATGACCCTCTTCAAATTAGCCCTAGAGCCTTCCTTCTTCCTGATCAATTGTGGTGGTTTGTTAGAAATTTCCTCATAATGCTCTGTCGAGCCATACTCGAGGAAGGAGGGCTTAGCTTGTGTTCTATTAAAACTCTCAAGCTGATTCACATCGGTATTTTTATCCACTTTTTCCTTTTGCTTGGCTATGAATTCAGCTAAATGATCGTAAGACGGATGCGGTTGTTCTGGTTTCTGGCATTCCTTCTTTTTGTGGTCGTAAAGCCAGCAATTGAAGCAATAGCCGAAAAAATTCTCGTTGTTGCTTACATCTTTTGCATCCTCTGAGATTGAGTTGTGGTTTTCTATCAAAGACTTCACAGAGCTCCACTTGCCTGCTGCCTTCGACGCATTTAGGTTTGAATGTATGTAACCTAAATTAATTTTTCTTTGTTGAAAGGCAATCTTCCTTTTCTGATGATACTTTCACATTTTTCGCTAATAAGCAGAGCCCATAATATTTCGTTATATTATTCAATATGAGTCACTAAAACATCCCATCTTATTTTACTCATTTGTGTGTATTTAAATTTATTTATGAAATGGGTCTTTATTTAGTAATCATATAAATGATGGTAAACAAGGAAGATGTCTTATATGTAAAATAATAATCATATTCAAGACCTAACTAATGTTTAATTCCTACATTGTACTTGTATATATTTTTGTTTTGTTATATATGCACATTGTTAATAGAAACTCAAATTGGGCATTGGAATTTTATTCATTTGTATGTCGACTCTAATATTTCTTAATATAATTATATAATTGGTGTAGTGAATGGTTTGTCATACAAATATTGAAAATTTCACTACTTTCAAATTTTCCCTTTTTTCATGATCACTCGCATTGGGACTTGCTTTCGCTTATTTCTTCCAGCAAGTTTGTATTCTCTTTGTATTGATTTTCTTTTGTATGTTTTCTACTTTGGGAAAACATCCATCTCTTGTGGGCTTGGGTAGGTTCTCTTTTTTTGTTCTCCAAAGGTACATTTCTGCTTGTTATTGTATACTCTATTTCTTAATATTAATAAAGTTTCAATGCATATGCCACTTTTATTTCAAAAATAATAATTTTAAAAAAAACCTTTTTTAATTGTTGACCCCTAAAAAAGACTTCCCACTCCTTATCCTGAAAATGCATCTTCTAGTCGCATTCCCCAATCTCGGTAGAGTGTAGCCTTTCGGTATTAGTAAGTCTTTACTATCATTTCCAAGATGATCTTTGACATAAAATTTAACATTTCTATGTGTAAAAAATGAAAAGTGCATCCCTAGCACTTTTTCCCATTCATTCTAAATTCATCTTGATAAATAGTCATGAGGGAAATGGCCTAGATTGTATATGAGATATTTTAATAAAAATGGCATTTTCCTTATTCCCTTATTAAAAAAAAATTCACATCTCCCAAAGATCCAAATCCACTCTTTAGATTCTTTCATTCTTTCACTAGTGAAATCTTTTTGCTTGATAAGAAAAACAATGTGACTTTAAGTGCCAAACTTCCAAAATCAAATTCAATCATAGGTTCAAGATAAAAATTGTGGTTTTAAACCCCAAGTTTAATCAAATTCAAATATGGGGTCCAGGATAACTCCCATAACCCATTGACTTGAGTGCAAAATATTCAAACTTGCACGTTAGGGTGTTGTATAAAACAAAAAACCCTAATTCATACAAGAGATCCAAAAATCAACTCATGACATTATAGGCTAGCAACACAATTATTACAAGAACATGTAAAGCAATATGTTATTGCTTGATCATATTTGAATATATAATTCTTTTAAAAATTTGATGCATATGATTGATAATTTCTCACTAGAGTATTATCCAATCAATGTTGATCTCCAATAGGTATATAAAATTTATAGATAATTTCTCACTAGAATACTATCTAATGTATATTGATCTCCGATTGATATATAATATTAAATCTCTCTCTCTCTCTCTCTCTCTCTCTCTCTATATATATATATATATATATATATATATATATATATATATATATATACACACACGTGTGTGTGTGTGTGTAATTCTATATGTATAATTCTCACTAATATATAAATAAGACTTTGAATATGTATTTCACCGATATACAAAGAAGACTGAATGTGTATTGTTGCAATAATCAAAATGAAGTGGATTTGATAATACTTATATCTTGTATATCTCATGAAGAGGCATACCTCTTCGTGAGACATCCCATTAATGTTAATCATAACACAAGTAGATGTTTATCGACTTGACCATTGTTAATGATCATCATTACCTTATGACAACCAATATCAATATCGGATCATAGTAATGTGAATATTAAACAAAATGAAGTTTGGAGATTAGTTGATATCAATTGACAATGTCATTATCAATAATCATAATCACAGTCGATATCAATTAATATTATCATTATTGATAATGATCTCAGTCACAATTGTTAATAATCGGCAATGTCATTTGATAATGATCTCAACCATAGTCGATATCATTATCGGTAATGATAATCACAAACAATAGTTGATATCATTATCGATAATGATAATCACAGTGCAATACCATAATTCAGATTCATTTTCAATCAATACCATAATCAACTTTAGGTAATATCATTCATGGTTTTGGTCGATACCATAATCGACTATATTATCAACTTAGTAATATTAAGTCGATATCAACTTTGTCAACAATTTAAATAATTGATAGTAATATCAACTATGATATCGATACTACCTTAATAGTATTAGTCGTCATTAATGATAACTATGATAGATATCAAGGATAATTATCATAGTTATCAGTAATGATAACTATTATCGGTATACTAATGAATCTTGATGAATTCTACAAATGGTAAGATCAATATATAATCACATTATATCTAAAGAATGAGAGATATCAAATACTTAAGGCCAATAGGTCAATTAAGCATTTGATTTCATCAATTAGAATAATATGACTGAAGCTACAAACATTAATACTCCCTCTTAGCTAGGGGAGATGAATTGTATCCTTCAATAGATCTATTAAAAAAAGATATCACCTCATTGTGATATTAGAAGAGAGGGCATATCCACAAATATCAGATCACATGATATTCACCAGTACTCTCAAATATGTATATATATATGGTATGTGCACTGGCATCATCTCACGTGATGCCTATCATAGATATATCAAATCATGGCATATCTATGGATATTAAATCATATAATATCCATCATGATAGTCCCAAATATTATGGCTTATCCATAGATATCAAGTCTTATGATTTCTACCATAATGTCTATAAGTCATCATGATATGTCCATGGATATCAAGTCACATGATATCCATCATGATACTAGGGTTACATAAGCATTCATCTTTGAAAATTCGTCGCCTTTCAAAAGATGTTAACAGGGCCACAGAATCATGAGGTCACACACATGATTTCCACCACGGCTACTTCTAGAGGGTGGATTCACCATGGCTCATCCCAGAGAGAGAGAGAGAGAGAGAGAGAGAGAGAGGGACTCAACCTTCTCTCATAGAGAAGAAGGTTACGAGAGATGATACCTCAAGTATCTCTTAAAGAGAAATATATCAACAAAATTTTACACTTCAATCATCTTTGAAAGGGAGAATACATTAGTGTGTATATAAACAAATATAAACAAATCAATGATGTTGAAACTCAATCTCAACTAGGGTTGCATTCTCCACCATACCAAGCTTACCTCGAAAGTATACAAACTTTTATTCTAGAGAGAGGCTTGGTGAGAATGTATATTGTTTTCTCATCAGTACTAATGTATCTCAGCTGAATTTACTTTCACCATGTCTCTAACATAGTGATGCTTGATCTCCATATGCTTTGATTTATTATGAAATACTAGGTTGGAGTCTGCATCACTTTTTGTGAATCCCAAGTTCACCAAGTATCCATCTATCCATTGATATCACGACCTAGGTGTTAGCAAGGAGGCATTTTAGCCTGCACACATGAGGCTCCATCTCATAAAACCATGGTCTACTTCCTCTAAACAAGTATGATCAAAATTCTTGGAGATCAAATGAGTCAAATTTTTTAGCTGCTCCTTTTGTCATGGAAGCATGTCCCAATCATGGAAGATAGCTTTCTTCATGAGACTCTCAACATCTGGTTTATTTCCACAAATTATCACAACATTGTTCATAGGAGCAATTTCATGTATACAAATGTACTTATCTGATTTCATAGTAACATGAGTAAATGTAATAAATTGTGGATTTATCTCCAAGTTTGGAGACATTCAACATCCATGATAATGTGGCTTCTATCTGAAGCTTCAAGTACATGCATTAACTCCTTGACCTTCTTGTTCAAGGTTACCTTAGATGAAATGTTAGACTCCTTCTGAATGTGATATCATCCTTCTAACCTCCTTGTCCAAGGTTGCCTCTGATAGATTGTCACACTCCCTCTGAATCTGATGTCCAAATTTAATTTAGTCTCTTAACTGTAAGCATCAAGTTTTTTTTTCCTTGAATGCAATTTCTTATGCTTCTTGATCCATCCTCAAGACATTTCAAGTACAGATTACAAGTAGTTGATAAGACTAAACTATCTTGAAGGGAAATACCAATCATAGAAGCATACAAGATTTGTCATCCAATGTTATAGCATGAAGGGTATGAAATACTTCTCTTATGTTGGAACATTATAGAGCTAGTCCTGTAGTTGGCACTCATCTTTGTCACAAGAATGTGGTAAGGCTCTTTCTTTTCTATCTTGTTGACACCAAGAACGTCACAATCATGCATTGCATATCCACTATCTGCTCCTTCTTGATTGTTATAGTTTCCTGGTCACTAGAGAAGTTATCTCAACGTGATCTTCTCCCTATCATCTAGCATGATCCATATATGACATGATAGTAATAGATCCAAACCATTTTGGAGCTACTTTGATAAGATTGAGTCATGCACAATGCCTTGGTAGTACACCTAATGCACACCATACTTCTTTTCCTATTGGATCATCCCAAAGACAAAGGAAAAATTCAAGGCAAATAGCTCTTATAGTACATGCATGAATATATAAGAGAGTGACTACAATAAGCATGTAATACTCAAGGGATAATAATAAAAGTACATATCTCATTATTCGTGAGCAAGTGCAAGTCATCATCCTTCTTGATGTAAGTCTTTTTCTTTCTTCTTTCTAAGTATTAGTCTTCAAGTTCTAGTTTGGTCCCCCCCCTCTTTTTCTCTTCTTTTTTTTTGAGGTTTATGAACTTCTTAGTATTTATACAAATTTTGGAAAAGTATTCCCCTTATATTAGTACTAAGAATCGTTATATCTTTTCCTAGATATATATTTTATTAGAGCCTTAATTCCTTAAGCCTTATAGGGAATTCTTCTAACTCTTTACACCAAAATTTATATAAGACTCCCTAGAGAAATTATTTACAAAGATAACATAAACATCCGCTTATAGAGGCTATAGTCAGAATTTAATTTTAGATATTGTTTATTCCTTAAGGCACATCTTATGTAAATTCCTTCAGGTTTTGGTTTGAAAGACCTGTCATCTTTTCTATAAAGGGAAACAAATTTGAGATGTGCTATACCTTTATGTCAAGTATTAGAATAAAAATTTCTCGGTATCACTTTCTAGTTTTACCTTACCAAATTCAGTTATAGAGGCTTGAGGTCTTGGTCTATCTAGGCACTTCAATGGATAGTGTCCAAACTAGTCACATCTGAAGCACTGTACTTTGGATATATCTTTTCCTCTCTTAAATGATCTTTTCTATTTGGCTTCTTTGTCTTTCTTCCTCTTGAAGTTTCCTTTCTTCCCTTTCTTGTGAGAATTTGCATTTAGTACATGAATGTCTTCATTTGTAGAATTTTGACCAATACCTCTTGGTGATTAGCCTAGATTCCTCTTGAAGGCAGTCTATCTTCAATTGGTCAAATTTAGGGAGTTTTGGGCGAGCATTGATTACTTGAATAAATGCTTCCCATGAAGCTGGTAGTCTATTTAAGGCCAACATAGTTAATTAGCTCTTTGCTATCAATAAGATGCCCAATGGTGGAAATTTGGTCCCTTAATTCTGTAATCCTCATAAAATATGATGAAATAGATTCTCCTTTATTCATCCTTATATAATGAAGATTTTGCTTAAGCGATAATGCCCTGCTAGTGTTATTTATTTCATACATATTTTTTAATGTTGAGAACATTTTGAATGCAGTGTCCAATTTGGAGATGATGGGTACTATATGATCTTTAACTGCATCTACTAACAATTTCATATCTTTATTGTTTTTCTTTATCCATTGGCGCTTATCTCCTTCATCTTTAGGCATTTCTATCTCATTCTCTACAAATGCTTCCAATTCGTGTTCTTTAGAGTGAGCATAATTCTGAACTTCCATGAGACAAAATTTGAGGCTCCTTCAAGACGATCTTCAAATCTAACTCCATATGACATTTTAACTTAGTATAAAAATGATACAAATGAGAGCTAGGTTGTCTTTTGATTTGAAATCTAATCGGATCTTCTTTAACTTGGTTGCGATACCATGTTATTGTTTGATCAAATTTGAGTATGTAATTCTTTTAAAAATTTGATGTATATGATAGATAATTTCTCACTAGAATATTATCTAATCAATGTTGATCTCCAATACGTATATAAAATTTAAAAATAATTTATCACTAGAATACTATCTAATCTATATTGATCTCCAATTGATATATAATATTAAATCTCACTATTATATATATATATATATATATATATATATATATATATATATATATATATATATATATATATATATATAATTCTATATGTATAATTCTCACTAATATATAAACAAGTACCACGTAGTGGCCAAGTACTTGCCTTTAGTTTTATAAATAAATTTTATTTTAATTTTGATTTATATGTAAAGTGAATTTTTAATTATAATAATTTATAACTAAGTTTAATTTTAATTTTAATTTATATGTAAAGTAATTATTTAATTATAAAAAATTATAAAATTACTATAATTATAGTTCTAATAATATTTTTAATTTTATAAATAATTATAAAATATCATTTATAATTAATTTAAATTGTAAAATAGTTCTACTTATAATTAATTTTAATATTAATTATTTAGTCCAAATAACTCTTTTTCAACAATATTATAATGTTATTCTATTAAATCTAAATTTCTATAATATATATTAAAATAAATCCAAAAAATTCAATATTTTATAATACAACAAAAATAGAAATATTATTTTAATATAAGGAAAAACTTATCAATCTCTTAATAGGTATCTAAAAAGTTGTAAACCATAAACCAAATTTTATAAATAATTATAAAATATCATTTATAATTAATTTAAATTGTAAAATAGTTCTACTTATAATTCATTTTAATATTAATTTTTTAGTCCAAATAACTCTTTTTCAACAAAATTATAATGTTATTCTATTAAATCTAAATTTATATAATATATTTTAAAATAAATCTAAAAAATTCAATATTTTATAATACAACAAAAATAGAAATATTATTTTAATATAAGGAAAAACTTATCAATCTCTTAATAGGTATCTAAAAAGTTGTAAACCATAAACCAAATAAAATCAGATGATATATAAATTAGATTGTATTATTTGAATGCACGATTTTCATGTACAATAAATAACAAACGTGGTACATTTTAATTGGTTCACTCCAGTAATAAGAGCTCAAATGTATTAGCCAATCATATCATCTAAAAATAATTTTTACAAATTATAAACTTAAAAAAATAACATTTAAACTATAGAGAATGTGTTATTTTTAACAAAATAAGAAAATACTAAATTATAATTGGTGCAAAGAATTGGTTTTAATTGCTACTTAATGGAAGAAATGCAATAGTACTTGCTAGCCTATCGGCAAGTACTAATAAGACTTTGAATATGTATTCCGTTGATATACAAAAAAGACTGAATGTGTATTGTTGCAATAATCAAAATGAAGTGGATTTGATAATACTTATATCTTGTATGTCTCATGAAGAGGCATACCTCTTCGTGAGACATCCCATTAATGTTAATCATAACACAATTCGGTGTTTATCGACTTAACCATTGTTAATGATCATCGTTACCTTATGACAGTCGATATCAATATAGAATCACAACAATGTGAATATTAAATACAATGAAGTTTGAAGATTAGAAGATATCGGTCGATGATGTCATTATCAATAATGATAATCACAGTCGATATCAATCAATATTATCGTTATTGATAATGATCTGTCACAGTTGTTAATAATCGGCAATATCATTTGATAATGTTCTCAACTATAGTCAATATCATTATTGATAATGATAATCATAGACAATAGTTGATATCATCATCGATAATGATAATCACAGTCAATACCATAATTCAAACTCATTTTTAGTCGATACCATAATCGACTTTAGGTAATATCATTCACGGTTTTGGTCGATACCATAATCAACTATATTATCAACTTAGTAATATTAAGTTGATATCAACTTTGTCAACAATTTATAGTTGATAATAATATCAACTATGATATCGCTATTACCTTAATACTATTAGTCATCATTAATGATAACTATGATAGTTATCAAGGATAACTATCATAGTTATCAGTAATGATAACTATTATCAGTATACTAATGAATCTTGATGAATTCTACAAATGGTAAGATCAATACATAATCACATTATATTTAAAGGAGGAGAGATATCAAATACTTAAGGCCAATAGGCCAATTAAGCATTTGATTTCATTGGTTAGATTAATCTGACCGAAGCTACAAACATTAACACAACAAAGCATCAACATCTACATTGATAAGAACAAACTAGGCATCTGCATCTATTCATGTGTCTTTTTTTAATATTTTAGGATCATTGCAAATGTAATAGCACTCTTGATTGTATGTATTTTCCAAATGCATCAATCTCTTGTATATATGCAAGGCAAAGACAAGAAGAGACATGTCCCTTCATGGGACATGTCTATTTATTAATCTAATTTAATTAACTATATAGTTATTATAAGAATAAATATAGATTAACTATATATGTGGATATTAATATATAAAATAATATTAATTATTATTATTATTATTATATAATCATTTCTCATAATAATCATATAGTCAATTTTATTTATCTGATGATGCTACATACATCAACACTCCCTCTTAGCTAGGGAGGATAAATCAATCCAATGTCAACACTTATGACACCTGATAGCATCAACCCTAAGATGTAAGCAATAGAAGCCTCATCCTCATGATCTAATCAATAGAAACATAGTCTCAAGATGTGGATTGCCTCCATCGAAGATTCTATCCACAAGCTCTCAGGTGGATTGCCTCCATCAGCAATTCTATCCACAAACTCATGAGCTTTAGTGTGGATTGCTTCTATCGGTGATTCTATCCACAAGTTCCCGAGTGGATTGCCTCAATCGGCTATTCTATCCACAAACTCACGAGCTTTAGTGTGGATTGCCTCTATCGGCAATTCTATCCACAAGTTTCCGAGTGGATTGCCTCAATCGGCGATTATATCCACAAGCTCTCGTGTGGATTGCCTCCATCGGCGATTCTATCCACAAACTCACGAGCTTTAGTGTGGATTGCCTCTATCGGCGATTCTACCCACAAGTTCCTGGGTGGATTGCCTCAATCGACAATTATATCCACGAGCTCTCATGTGGATTACCTCCATCAGCGATTCTATCCACAAACTCAGGAGCTTTAGTGCGGATTGCCTCTATCGGCGATGCTACCCACAAGTTCTATCTATTATGATCAGTTTCAACCATCACAAGATGTCTATCACAATACAAGGTCAAGTTATTGTAAGATCGTCACCTTGTAATAACTTTTACAAATACAAGTGATAATCATTTGGAAGTCGTCACTTCCTTATGATTTACACAAGGGGCAAGCCCATTAAAAACATTCATGATTCATTAGTATAATAATCAATTATATCAAGTTTACCTCATAAATGTTTCATCTTCAATAGTGAACTCCCTCTCAATCAATATGATCAAGATTGTCACAAGTTGACTAAACCATCTACTCCCTCTGAAGCTCAAGTTTATCAACTTATTGACCTCTTTTGAAATATCAGACTCCCTTTGCATCAAGTCTCAATCATCAATTTGTTTACAAGCATCAAGTTCTTTCTCTCTTGAATGCAATTATCTTGTGCTTCTGTCCTGAAAGTATGTCAGAAAGAGATTACAAATAGCTCACTAAACTATCTCGACCATAAATACCAATGATAGAAGCATACAATATTTTACTAACCAATAGTATAGAATGAATTACAAACTCAAAAATTATGTGCATTAATAAAACATGAAATACTTATCTTTTATAAATTTCTAGTATTTCATTTTGTAAGGTGAGCCCATATAGAAAATATCATGCAAATTCACAGAATGATGTCGTCATTATTGAACATTACTAGAATTATTCACATGACTTATCTTGAATATCCAAAGGTTCTATACACTATGAAAACATTTAGTTTGATCGGATCTCCCTTCAAGTGGTTAGGCTTTTAAAGAAGGAACCTAGCTCTTTTACAGATTTTTGCATATACATGTACACAGTCGATCATAACTTTTGAACCTAACATTTTCTCTCCAATCGCTCCAGTGAGATTCTTCTAAATTTGTTTATCACCAACATTTCCAAAATTCAGCAAAATCCAACAGTGCATTTGTGAGATATGGTCCTCGTACTGAGACTATATTTTCTAAAATAGTCACACATTCACCATCAACAAACTACTCTCTTACCTTTGCAACTTACTCTGATACCATGTTAATATTTTAGGATCATTGCAAATGTAATAGCACTCCTGATTGATGTATTTTCCAAATGCATCAATCTCTTGTATATATACAAGGCAAAGAGAAGAAGAGACATGTCCCTTCATGGGACATGTCTATTCATTAATCTAATTTAATTAACTATATAATTATTATAAAAATAAATATATATATATATATATATATATATATATATATATATATATATATATATATATATATATATATATATATATATATATATATATATATATATATATCATTTCTCATAATAATCATATAGTCAATTTTATTTATCTGACCGATGCTACATACATCAACATCTTTCAACTTGTTCAAAATAGATATATTGATTCATGGACTTGACTAGAACAAAAGTTGGGAAGAAAGTTGTTCCAATTGTGCTTATCAGCACCATGCTTAGATATTAGAGGCGAACACAATTCTAAATAATCCATGTAGTAGGTTCAAAACCACAAGAAAAGGTTGAATCTACGCAAAGGTTCTAGGCTGCAAATTTAGTGATCAAACCCACAGCTGCACGATTGGCATAGAGGAAAAATTTGAGTTTTCAGTTTGCCAGGACTCGCCTCATGCAATTATGATTGCTGGACACAAACACATATCACAGAACATCATATACAACATTGTATGATTCATCAAGTCCTAGTGTTACTTACACATGCTCTGACAATTTTTAACACTAATTTATGAATATGATCATCTGATATTTTTTACTCAACTCAAATATCTAAGTTTATCCATTTGTTCCATCCAAGGATGGCAAACTCTCACTCACCCAAAACTCGCCAAGCCTTGAAAAAGATTACTTGGGAAAACTCGGCCAGTTTTTGGAAAAACTCGGCAAAAAATTCGAGAACTTAAAAATAGCATAAAATTTAATTAAAAATGCATTTTTTTTGCAAAATTCTATGAGAAGATGCATCCAATGAGTTAATTAATGAGAAAACAAAAGAAACAAGCTAAGTTTAAATATATATAAATGCAAAGTGGGTACAAAATCGCATTCTCATGTAGAATGCTGATGACTGGAAGAAAAATAGTAAACAGTTTCTACAAAACTAGTATGAATCTATGATGCTTGATCATTGATCAATGCCAAATGTCAAAGTCTTCATAACTAGGTCTTAGGTAGTCTTTGTTGTTGGCTATTTTCAAGTCCCTAGGTCCGACAAATGAGGTTTGAGTGATTTTGGCCTATTGGGAAGTCATGTCTGTCTGCGATTTGGGCGAGAGCTAAGCTAAGTCTGTCATAGAGATGGGGTTGAAACCAAGTGATTTGTGATAAAATGAGTTAAAACCCTTTGGGAATCCTTTTGCCAACTTCAGTTTGACCTTAGAAAACCATGATGGATTGTGGGAGGTAACCCTGCTGAAGGCTTGCTGAATCCTGAAATTTGGCTAAGTCTGAAATTTTTCGAATCTAGAATCTGCATCTTCACTCCTATGAAGCTGGAACCTATCCCAAACATCCTGGAAGTATTATATTTTATAATTTATACAAATATAACTTAAAGTATAAGAAATTAAACTCAATCCAACTCTTCCCTAGTCGCCAATGAGACAGCAAAAACCAAATGAAATAATAAAATGGCATTTTTTTTGACTTGACGTTGTTTATGACAAACACGGGTGAGTTTTTTAAAAAAAACTCGCCGAGTTTTAGCAATAATCGCCGAGTTTTTGGCGAGTTTTTTAATAACTCGTGGGCTGGAAAATGGCGAGTACTTAGCCAAGTTAATCGCCGAACTAGAAAACTCAGCGAGTTTTTCCAACTCGGCGATTAATCGGTGAGTTTGACATCCTTAGTTATACTTAAATGTTATATTTGTATAAATCAAACTTATACTTAAACGAATACACCTTACAATGGCTTGGAAACTCAATCCAACTCTTCCCTAGTCGCCAATGAGACAGCAAAAACCAAATGAAATAATAAAATGGCATTTTTTTTTACTTGAGGTTGTATATGACAAACGCGAGCGAGTTTTTGTAATGACCCCTACCAATAAGCCACTAAAAACCCCTCAAAAATGTAACTCAAAATGTAGATAGAAAATTATTTTGCAATATATGAGTTCGCTGCCCCAAAATTTCAAAATGATAGATAGCAACCAAATATCATCTAAAACACTATCAATGATGTAGGAAATTGCTCAAAACCATATGTCATTCATATATCAACAATTTGCAACAATGTCATACATATTTCAGCCAATAATATGATCATCAAACCCTAGGTTTGCAATATAGATAGACTAAATAATACAATGCCCTTTCACTTGCAAAATCCTAGCCTTCCTTTGATACCAATAATGCCAAATGGCAAACAAAGACAAGTACAATGTAAAATAGTAAAGTGCTGAAGCTATATTTTGTACTCAGTTGAAAACATACATTTCTCAAAAAATATGCCAAATGCCAAATGAGAAGTGAGGAACCTAATTGTAAATGGCTGCGATAATTTTTACCAGTGCTGAAGATGCCAACACCCAAGTCAAAGTCACCCCAAATCTGAAAATGTACTTCCTTGCCAATTTTTAAAAATGTGTAGGAGTTTTGAAAATTCTTTAAAAATAAATCATGGCATTTTGGGACTCCAAAATGCACCTATCTTTATCTCCTCGACGATAGAAATCCAATGCAAAAATACCCAGAATGATATACTGAGTAATGAGGAAGATATGAGTAAAAATGTGGTTCCAAAACCCTATCCTAAAATTCTGAAAACTGAATTAAATTTTTAGCAAAAACTTTTTCAGATTGCTTTTTCGCTCTACTTTTTCGGATCTGCTTTTTCGCTTTGCTTTTTCGGATCTGTTTTTTCGGACTGCTTTTCGGATCTGCTTTTTCCATTTATTTTTTCGGATCTGCTTTTTCGCTTTGCTTTTTCGGACTATTTTTTTCAGATCTTTTTTTTCTCTTGCAATCAAAAACTCAAACTCTCAGGTAATTCTGAGGACTCCAAATAAGCTCAACTTGAAATGGTTGAATACCACTTCCAAAGTGCAACCCTTCAAAGGATATTTCACCTTCTCAGTTATGCAAATCCTTAGGAGACTCCGTTCCTAATGATCAAATGACAATTTGTAGACCAAGATGGCGCCACAAATGCTCAAAGAGAAAAGTAGTGTAAACTCAAGTCATGGGATGTCCAAATGAGAGGCCAAGCACTCTATTTATTCACTTTTCTAAGAAGCCACCAGAACTTCTAGAAGTATCTATAAAATATTCTTATAAAATCTTTTTATAATGCACTTTTATATAAAAAGTAACTTTATAAAATAAAAAGTGCAACTCAACTCAAAATTATAACATTTTGACCCCACATAACACATTATAATAAAAAATATGATAAACACCATCTCTCCAAAAGCAAATAAGACCATCCAATCCCCAAATAATCATCAAAATGACTCTCCACATCGCCACCAGTCTACAAGAGCCCGTGATAGACTGATCCGGCACGCTAAACGATGTCAGCCAAAATGGGGACATGACAGTCCGCCCTTCCGAAAATTGCTTGTCCCCAAGCAATGGCTGAACAATAAACCAATCAATCCACCTGAATCCCAAAAGTAGTCATGAACTATACTGTTGTCAATCAACGCAGGCCCCTGCAATATCCTCTACAATATAACCAAGAGGAATCCATAATCAAACTGACAAATACAGCTCAACCAAACTCCAAAATCACAACTGCCACAGTTAGGAACCCACGAGACACAAACTCTCAGAACAACAGAACCCAAGTAAAGTGGACAACTCAAACTGCCAACACAGTAAATAACATCAACGCATCCCACTGGCCTATGCGGAATGTACAATCCAACTCTGCAACAATGGTGAACACTCCCAAATGAAACTATACCAAGTATGGAGAATCCACACACTGTACAACTCCTGCAGTCAACACAACTCTACAGATCACCGGCCACTGTCTCGTAACCATAACTCTCATGCACCGCTGATGGCGAAAAGACATCACAAGATAAACAGCAAGAAATAGAACCCAAACCAAATCTGCCTGCCATCAACTCCTCAACACAAGGATCAAATGCAAACTGATGTACAGACCCTACAGTATAATGCTGATAAGAAGAACCAACCTCAGTCAACAGCTCACCATGCACAGGTGATACAACCCACTACGACTGATTACCAGCTAAGTCAGGAGATGTCATAGCCAAAGGAGTAGAATCAATAACAACAACCGTTGAAGCATCACTCCCAAACTCCTGCTCTAAGTCATGTATTATCAAGCTATCAATCGCAGAACCTATCGCCATGTCATGCCCATCACAACTCTCATCCTGTGGCGTCAAACCATCCCATAACTGATGACAAGCACTAGGGACCAAAGTACTTCTACGTATCACCATCTCATCAACATGGTCATCAAAAGTAAACTGGTGAGCATACCTCACAGTGTAATGCTGATAAGATGCGCCAATCTCAGTCAGTGACTCAAACTGCAATCCAGATGAAACTAACTGCAACCGATCACTAACCAAGCTGGAACTGACTACTACCTCCGAAGACATCGCCAAGGAAGTAGTATCACTAGCAGGAACCATGCCAACTGTCAACTCACCAACATCACACTTGATCTCTGATACAACATCCCTAGTCTCCGTGCCATTAGTAGCAGAGACCACCACGATGTCAGGCATACCACAACAATCTGCTGCAGCACCCAACTCAACTGAACCTGACTCTAGTGGAAACGAACCCGATATGCCAATGCTAGTATCGAGGATGGATGCATCCCCATCACCACTGTCTCTGACAATCTCGACCATGGACATCCTCGGATCACCAGACACCGCAACCTGTGACTGTACAGAATCTGGTAAAGACTGCAGTCGCTCTAACTCCATGGTCACCTCAGCCAAATGAAACTGTGACTCCTCGAAAGCCAACTGTGCACTCTCAAGAATCTCAGAAGTCACCTCGAGCTACTGAGTAAGCTCACTCACCTCATCTTCCTTGGTCAATAATGCATCGTACGCTGTACTGCCCCACTCCATAAGATAATCTCTGTCGGCTACCAATTGCATATAATTATGTCTCAAAATTCGGATAGCCTCCCATAAAGAGTGGATCTTTGTCAAGGAAAGATAACTACCTCCTTGCTCATCACTAGGAGAACCCCATCCATAAACTGCTAACAACTGACGAGCAGCATCGAAATGCTGGCAAGCGATAGCAATGTCTCGCTCACTAACTCTCAGCTGACTAGACACATGATGGCGCTGGCTAGACTGTCTCCTACAATCCTCCTCTAACGCACTGTCCAAAGGAGTATCCTCAAAGTTACTGGTCTCTAGAGTATTACCATCCATATCCTGCGAATCAACTCCAAAGCTCATATCAACATACGGAGTATCAAAAATTGTAGCACCGCTGTCCAACTCTGTACCAAAAGAAACTACCGAGGAAAGTAAGTCCTCAAAACTGCCCACTGCATCCTCCTGGATATCATCAATGCTAATATAATCCTAGGACTCATCTGTAAACACTGCCAAAAATGAAAGATCATCAACACATTCCAACAAGAATGGTTGACTGGATATATGAACAAAGCCCAACACCGATGTATAAAAACTAATACCAATATCGGACAAGCTGTTGGCACAAGAAAGGACAACACCGTGCAATCTGCTAATCAAATCCATGATAGCACCCAAACAATCACTGCTACCAAAAAGTGATAAAGATCTCCAGTCAACTAAATCTCAAATGCCAATATAACAATCTCGAGTCCTTATCCGTAAACTAGAATCAGCTGGTAACTCAAGCAAACTCCTCACCTGAGTAATATGACTAATACCAACTAACTCCACATACCTGTCTAACACCGTCCCTGTATCCTGGATGTGAATGCAAGATGAACTCACAACATTATCAACGACCACATATGATCCGCCTGCCGCAGAGAGCTGAGTATCAGGTGTGCAAGATGAAACCAAACTCAACTCCACGCCATGCTCATCCCCATGTCTCTCCAAGTCCTGTAATGCCAATGGAGTATTCACCAAAGAAGCTCAAGTGTCCTCAAGCTCGCGAGAAAGTCTATCAACTTCCTCCTTCCTCCTCAAGGCATCTGAATAGTCTCCAGCAAGGCTAATAAGATGGTCACGATTTGATAGAAGATGTAAATAACTCAACTTCATCATTCTCATTCCTTCTCTAATCGCCTGTAAGTCAACACAAGAAGACTCTGCCTGAACTCCCTTATGTCTGCCCTATAACTGAATCATTTGGATGTGATCCTCTATCATATCCCGCATCCTGTCATAATGAGATAATGAAGTCACAATACTGTCTTTGCTCACCTTCAGCTGGCTAGACAAATCGTGCGAAGTACTACCAGCCTCAACCTCATGTGACGAAACATCCAAATGTGCCTGGTACTCCCTCTCAGCAAAGTCATGAATACTCAATGTTTGCTCATCTCTACCAGGTATCTCGCCATCGTGCACAACAACATCCTCAAAATCATCATCTGAACCCTCTACGCTGTAGTCACTGCCTGTCGTAACCAAACCATCCTGAGTACCTGTGACATCACCCTCTGGCAACCTGTATACAACTGTCTCAACTTGAGTATCAAGTTGACAATTACTATCCATCAGCGTAATATCCTTCACCACTTCTTCCTGTGGCTGAATAGGAACTGAAACCTCTGCCTAGCTGCAAGCTAATTTCTCGAACTCCTCATGAAAGTTCTTGGTAATTGTGTCATCTGCCCTATGAGAAGATCTACCAAATAGAAATCCAGTCAACTTATCCACCTTAGCTGGGTCGGACAGCATGTCATTCATCATACGGTGGTGCTTAACCAACTGTTCAGACATGTCATGGCTTATTTTCTTAAGTTCATCTCGAATGTCTAAATAACCATCCTTTCTATTGTTCCGACTCTGGATCTTCCTACTTTGTCCATCAGTTGTCCAAGGTCATGTCCTCTGAGACTCTGTACTATACCTATCTATTCTAGATAAAGTAGAGTGTTGATCACTCATACAAGACGGCTCTTACCCAACAGGATGGCAAGAAAACCGCTCTGATACCATTGTAATGACCCTTACCAATAGGCCACTAAAAACCCCTCAAAAATGTAACTCAAAATATAAATAGAAAATTATTTTGCAATATATGAGTTCGCTGCCCCAAAATTTCAAAATGATAGATAGCAACCAAATATCATCTAAAACACTATCAATGATATAGGAAATTGCTCAAAACCATATGTCATTCATATATCAACAATTTGCAACAATGTCATACATATTTCAGCCAATAATATGATCATCAAACCCTAGGTTTGCAATATAGATAGACTAAATAATACAATGCCCTTTCACTTGCAAAATCCTAGCCTTCCTTTGATACCAACAATGCCAAATGGCAAACAAAGACAAATACAATATAAAATAGTAAAGTGCTGAAGCTATATTTTGTACTCAGCTGAAAACATGCATTTCTCAGAAAATATGCCAAATGTCAAATGAGAAGTGAGGAACCTGATTGTAGATGGCTACGATAATTTTTACCAATACTGAAGATGCCAACACCCAAGCCAAAGTCACCCCAAATCTAAAAATGTACTTCCTTGCCAATTTTCAAAAATAGCTAAGAGTTTTGAAAATTCCTTAAAAATAAATCATGGCATTTTGGGACTCCAAAATGCACCTATCTTTATCTCCTCGACGATAAAAATCCGATGCAAAAATACTCAAAATGATATGCTGAGTAATGAGGAAGATATGAGCAAAAATGTGGTTCCAAAACCCTATCCTGAAATTCTGAAAACTGAATTAGACTTGTAGCAAAAAAAAATTCAAATTGCTTTTTCGCTCTGCTTTTTCAGATCTGCTTTTTCGATTTGCTTTTTCGGATTTTCTTTTTCGGACTGCTTTTTCGAATCTGCTTTTTCGCTTTGCTTTTTCGGATCTGCTTTTTCGCTTTGCTTTTTCGGACCTGTTTTTTTTCTCTTGCAATCAAAAACTCAAACCCTCAGGTAATTTTGAGGACTCCAAATAAGCTCAACTTGAAATGGCTGAATACCACTTCCAAAGTGCAACCCTTCAAAAGATATTTCACCTCCTCAGTTATGCAAATCCTTAGGAGACTCCGTTCTTAATGATCAAATGACAATCTGTAGACCAAGATGGCGCCACAAATGCTCAAAGAGAAAAGTAGTGTAAACTCAAGTCATGGGATGTCCAAATGAGAGGCCAAGCACTCTATTTATTCACTTTTCTAAGAAGCTACAAGAACTTCTAGAAGTATCTATAAAATATTTTTATAAAATCTTTTTATAATGCACTTTTATATAAAAAGTAACTTTATAAAATAAAAAATGCAACTCAACTCAAAATTATAACATTTTGGCCCCACATAACACATTATAATAAAAAATATGATAAACACCATCTCTCCAAAAGCAAATAAGACCATCCAATCTCCAAATAATCATCAGAATGACTCTCTCCACATCGCCACCAGTCTATGAGAGCCCGTGATAGACTGATCCGACACGCCAAACGATGTCAGCCAGAATGGGGACATGACAGTTTTTAAAAAAAACTCGCCGAGTTTTAGCAATAATCGCCGAGTTTTTGGCGAGTTTTTTAAAAACTCGTGGGCTGAAAAATGGCGAGTACTTAGCCGAGTTAATCGCCGAGCTGGAAAACTCGGCAAGTTTTTCCAACTCGGCGATTAATCGGCAAGTTTGCCATCCTTGGTTCCATCTATGGAGTTAATTAATCTAGATTTTTATATAGGTCGGTTTTACTTCATTACACCATTAAAACATTTGATTTAACTGAGGTCACCTTGGCATTTGATACAAAAGATAACTCCTACATAACTGCAATACTACTGAAAGAAAAATAAATTCAATCAATAATGCATTCTAGGCTAATCTATATACTGATCGAACTTTTATTGATGCTTATAAACTGATTTGAGACTGCTTTGCATTATAAATACTATATTTTTAAAAAGGCACTCAACAAACATTGTTTTTCAAAAAGGTTTCTGCAACAAGTAGCAGGGAACATCAGAACTAAAATAATTGCAAAACACTTTACTAATTGATCTATTAATGAGTTTCATAGCAGACCCACAGGAATAGGGTGCACAAAACCATCTATCAGCTCTTCCATCCATGTGCAAGTTCAAGCTGGACCAACAAGAACCCCTTGAGCTGAACCTTCTTTGCGCTCTCCCTCTTTTAGGATCTCATCATCTCCTTTCCTGATCTTGATCTTATATTTAGCCTCATAGTCCATGATCTCTTTTTTCTTTCTCTGCAATGCCTCAGTAAGTCTAGAAATTACTTCCTGCAGGCCTTCTTTATTCCTCTGTACAGCAGGCAAAACCTCAGCAATTGTCCTCTTTACCAGGACCCCACCTATCATTCGGTAACAGTGTCTGGATGGATCCAAAGGTTGAATTGCTCCAATAACTAGTGAGTGCTCGCTCAATTCCATCTCCAACTCTGTAATCTTAGAATGAAGCTGGTTGAGCTCTGATCGCAACATATTCCAGTGATTAGCAACTGCTTGCTCATTAATGGGTTCCTCACTACTGGATGTAGCTCGGTCTGCCATTTCTAATACAAAAGGCCAGGTCAAGTATAATACCTGCAGATATTGGAAACTAAGACCAATTCAAAATTAGAAAAAAAAACCACAATGCAGAAGAGAACAAGAGACTAACATTTTTTTCTAAGATTAATGCGGGCACTAAATAAGTATATTTCAGCCTTCAGGAAAATTATTACATCTCAAGAGTCTATTCATTTTTATAGGGCCATCTCGAAATTCACATACCATGGCAGATTCTAAAATTTGCTATTTAAAATGGAATGTTTTCCAAACTTGTACAGTTGCAAAAATATTTTTATTCTTCGGTTATGGTAGAGTCTAAAGAGTTATACATATTACGAGCACTCATTCACTCCACATTTAATTTCTTCAAAGCTCTATCATTGAGAGCTCAATTTAATTCCTACACATTAATTATTCATTATTTTATTATTTTTAAAGATCGTTTTGAACTTTCAATTTTTTTTGCTCTCTTATCTGGTGATCCTTAAATACTGGGCCTCCACTCTATACTTTTGAAGGTTTTCTTGCTAGCAATGACATGTGCTTCAGGTTTTCTTGCTAGCAATGACATGTGCTTCCTTTTAACTTCAGATCTATTGCAATGAATGATCATTCACAAACTGTATCAGAGATTCTTTTTCAAGTTAAACACGGAAACCTTTGCAGTCCCATTTATTACATTTAGTCATTTTGTATTTCTGAAGTTGTGAGATATTAAAAGCCAGAGTCAGAATTAAGCTTTACAACTAAGCAGCCAACCTTTCGAGACTCCAATCATGACATTTGATGATAGAGTTCCTTCATCTCTATTGATTTTTCTGTTGTCCCATTGGTTTCAAAGCACATTACAAAACATATTGAAAACAAAAACCTGAGCATTGATCTAATATTGTGCCTTTGAACCTCTTGAACCTCTATGGATTTCCTGCTAGCATATAAGTGTTCTTTTCCTTTGAATTTCAGATGTCGATTGTGAAATTCATACATTACAAACTGTGTCCGAGCTTCTTTTCAAAGTCAAGTTAAAAACCCATTGTAGTCCCAACAATCACTTTCAAACTCAGTTTTGTCTTTCTAAATTTGTTATACGTAAAAAGTCATTGTCAGAAGTAAGCTAAGTAAAATATCAACCTTTCAAAGTTCCTATCATCATAATTGGTAATGCATTTCCTTCTTGGAATCCATTCATTTATGTGTCATCCCATAAAACAGTCAAAGCATATTTCAAAAGATAATGAAAACCAAATCATAAGCAAGAAACGTGAATAGCTTATGGGACCAATATTAGACTAATGAAATGCTTGAGCATGTGACTTGAAGCTGCCACTTGGTCTATCTGCCCATCAGCAACATTATGCAAATACAAAGGAAGTCATTTATTTGGTCACATCAATGTTTTCATCACTCGCAGCTTAACCATGGGCCAACCCAATGCACAGATATGCAGAGAGAGCTTCCTTAACTGATGGAAATACTTGTTGAATGGCATTGTTGCAAGTGAACCAATGCTCACACACAGACATGTTGCCAAAAATTCCTCAAAGTCATTGCAGATCTCAAAAAGATTCATCTTGTAGATGAAAAAAATGTAATCACAAAGCAGAACCTATGTACGAATGTCAAACTTCATACTAAAGCAGAAAATCAATGCAAGCTTGATCAAAGAATGGAGTCCCCTGACGTTAAAGAAAACCATAGCAAATGAATACAAGCATATCATTATGTATTAAAAGCGATTGACTTAGGTAACCTTAAAAAGGGGCAGAGCTTTCCTTCATGAAATAGCTTCAAAATTTTTATTCATTAGAATTTTATGTAAATTTAGTTGATTATAGTTTAAATTTTAAAATTGCAATACAAAGGTCTACCTAGAAGCTGCCATGTGCCTAAAATCACTGTGTTGAAACTCAACAAATACTCTCAAATCATGAGCCAAGTAAAGGACTGCAACTCTGCAGTATCGACTCTTGCTGAGTCACTTGTAAGACAGCAGGCCTTGTGTATCCCATCTCTCAGATTTTTCAAGTCTGGCCAAATTAAGAAAACAAAAATACATAGGAAAAACATCCTTAAAGCATGGAAAATAAAACAAGACATAAAGTGGGAACACCCCACCTCGCAGCGGTAAGTTGCAAGCCTCTTATCTGAGAGGTTTTGGGTTCGAATCTACTCGAGCCCCATGTTGATACCGGCTTCGGCCCATTACCAATCCAAAAAAAAACAAGACATAGTGACTTTTTCCTGCTCATTTCACAGACCCGTGCTGATTTTCCACTCTACTCTTACTAAAAACTTATTTGTTGCTGATAGTTCTTCTGATAGAATTGAATGCAGTTTGATTCTTGGACCTTCTCTGTATAGGAGGGATATTAAGAGTTTATATTTAATTTATCATGTTTTTGAGCATTTGGAAGATGTAAATATAGTAGTTATTTTGTTTGCTCCTCTTTATTCTTTCGAAATTTCCAAGTTCATCCATTCTCTCACTCTTCCTCTCTTCATGCTGCCTCTTCTCCTTCATACTTCCCATTTTTTCTGTTTCCAGAACCTAAATCCATAGTTTAAAAAAAGGAAACTAGATTTTCCGTCTTCTTTCATTAATTTCTTCCCTTTTTTCTATATAATATATTTAATTCCTAACCCTAGCATTGCTCTTTTTATCTATATACTGTAAGTTTTTATTCAAAATGTCAGTGCCAAAAGGAAAATAGAGTCAGTGGAAGCATACCATTCCAACAATGAAGAAAGGGCGTGCCTTTTGGAACTATGCACCAGAGTCAGATAAAACATGGTACAAGTAATCACTAAAATGCACCAAAATTATGTTCTCATCGGTAAGATATTGAAGGGTGTAGCAGCCTGCTAATTTTTGGACTGTCAACTTGGACCATGTCATTAATCAGATGCTAGAGCATATTTGCAAAATGGAGTTGATCAAACCAAATGAGTAACATAGGCATAATATTTGTCAATACATCTACAATCATGATAAGCTCCTCTTTGACGAGGGAGTTTAATTTCAATAAGGAATTGTCCCACCCAGTTTAACCTAATTTACAGTGTCTTTTACCACCTTGCAGTCCATGTTACAAAGAAAGCTTACTTGAATTGATTGTTTGCTAATGAGCAATTTAACCAATCTTCCCACTCAAAAACTATTGTCAAGGTTGACATTATAAAGCTGATATTAAATTCTGTACATTATTTGAATATAGCAAAAGAAATTGTCAATGTATATTGTTTTAAGTTCTTACTTTGCTTTTATTATTATTATTTTTATTTTTCTTTTCATTTGGGTATAATGTTTACCATTTTGTTTTTAACCGTTGAAAAGGCATTGAATACTCTCCTCATAGTCAAAGAACACCACACAATGAGCCATATCTAAGAGGGCATGGACAGAGCAAGTAGTAAATTAAAGGTTACTATGGCAAAGTGGAGTGGAGTCCATGTAACTGCCAGTTTGGAATATCATAGATCGATGGTCTTTAAAATATCTTCATAGGCCAATTCATGCTTGTGTGTACATTTTGAAGCTGACCTACCAGTCCCTTGAATGATTTGAGATTAGCAAGGAGGTTATGAACTATCTCTAAATTAGCAAAGATTATAGCTGGGACTGAGATCTAAACAAGCAATAGAGATGAAGTCCTGTTCAGCTACCTCTTCTTGGGCCTCTAGCAACCTTCCAATCAAGAGTATTTTGGACATACAACAATGAGCTTATATTCATTAAGACTGAGATTGAGATCTGAACAAGCAATAAGGGATCTCTTTTCCTAAGACATTTGCAAGGTAGCTAGGAAAGGCCTTAAACAAACTAAAAATTGTTAGAATTCTGAAATTTCCTACTTCTTAAGTTTCAAGAATTTGTGTTATTGAATATTTAATTTTGTTATTTTTTAATTGACATCTTAAACAATTTATTTCTCATTTTTACATGAAAAGTGAGAAAATTGTGTGCCTTTCTCTTGCCAAACCTTTAGAAGACTGTTATTTGCATTTTCAAGCAATGAATGTGATTGAATCATTGAAGTATGTTTTGAGCACATTCACTCCAAAAGGCACAACTAGCAATCAATGGAAAAGGTAAAACAAACTTCTATTTATCTTTTTGAAACTTGTGCCTCCAACATTGGAAGATTATAGGAGCTGGTGAAGATTTACTCCACATCAGTCTAGGAATATGATTCAGAATCAAAGTTGATCACCAGAGACAATTTTAACCCCACATTTACCAAGGAGAACTATGCATGAGTGAAACACATTGATTATGAGACAAAGGTTGTCACAACAAGGATAGGGGCAAGGAGAGCAGAAGTGTAAGGGTGGGGGAGAATGAGTAAACCCTTACAACTAGAAATAAACATAGAGTGAAGAGTGATACTATCATTATCTCTAATTCTGGTAGAATGAAACCCATACAACTAATGTAAACATAGAGCTTCTTGTTATCTCTAATACCAATGCTCCATGATTTACTCAAAGCGCCATATAGAGCATCTTGGAGCAAGTGGTGTTTGAAAGAGTCGTGAAGGCTCTACTCAAACTTTTATTAGCCTTTTATTTAAATGTTTTTGTCTTGATTCCATTGCCATAGATATAAAATTCTATGTTCTTTAATTTATCAAAAAAAAAAATCCAGTTTTATGCATATAAAATCAAATCTTTTTTCACATCAGCTTTTAGGTTTCCAATTTAAATAGTTAAAACCACATTATATGCTAAGTACTTGCTTCTTGGTGTACACTTGTGGATGGTAAATGTAATTGATTACTTTTATGATTGCTTTAAGTTGATTTGCTATAGAAAGCATATCAATTTAAAACATTTTCCCCTAAGATTGCTATTTTTTGTTCTTTAAAAATTGCCAAAGTTTGGTCATGTTTTATCCTTGAGACTCCAAGTACAAGTCAAAAATCAGCTTGCCAAGTATTCACCAAGTCAAAATGTCAGCAAAATGCTTAGAACAGTTTATTCATGCCGCCCCTAACCAACCAAACAGTTTGTTCATGTTGATATTATGGCCTTTACGAAAAATATCATATGCCTTGGATAAAGACAATACATATATAGAGCATATATTTATCATTATAATTCGATATATAAATAAAAATATTAAATATGAGGAAATATTTAATATTCAATGTTTGTCATTAAATTGATTTAATGGTCTAATTTAAGGGATAATTAGACAGGGCCCAAAGTCGGCCTCTTGGGAAATTATGTCTTATACAAGTCGGCCTCTTGAGGAGGCACTCCAAGCTCATATAAAGACAGATCGATCCTTGGAGGAGAACACATCAAAAACATAACATGAGTTCTCTCCTTGTGGATTCGACAAGGAACTTCTAGGCAGTGAAATTCGTCCTTATAGCAGCTCCAATCTTGGCATGTGATCTGCTCCTAATAAGGCAGTGATTTCTATATTTTGTTTGTGTAAATTCTGGCCTGATTGTTCCAGGCTCACCTCTGCTCTACATTAGCGAATTACTCCAGCATATGAGGCAGCGAATGCACCATTGAATGTGCGCCCATCTCTGTCCCAAATCGGCAGTCTACTCCAGCATTCGGAATGCGAATTACCTACAGCAAACATTGTGGTTTGCACTTATATTGAAGGAGGAATTAGACTCTAAGGGCTTTAACTCAAAGTGCATTTCAAAGACAAGTTCAAGAACAGTTCTGAGCTTCATTTCCGGGTATTATCTATCCTTATTTGAAGTTTACTTTATCCTGTGCTTAGTTTTGTTAGATCTCTATAGATTGATCATATTCCTTGTGATAATCTGAAATATACTAACAATTCATACCCGCCACCATATTTATTTTGTTTTTGCCCTTGAACACATTTTATCTTGGGACCAAATCCCCAAGACATTTGTGTAATCTGTAAGCTTAAATTGTTGCTGTTAAAGAGATTCTATGTCACTTCTATGTACATTTGATTCTTGAATTCGCAGCTTCTATATTAAACTTGTTTATTGGTGCTCTAAATCTGTGTAAGCTAAGTTATCGGATGCTCTTGTTAAGGCCCCGGATCCGGATGTGTGCGGAGGCGGAAGCTGATTCTGGTGGGCAGGAATGCTCAAAAGGAGCGTTACAGCTCCTCGTGGATGCGTGTAGATGTGCATCTAGTGCATCCACAGGGAGCTGTAATGCTCCCTGTGAGCATCCTCGAGCATGCGGGCACATCCGGACGCCCAAGAAAGAAAAAACACAAAAAAGCAATTGAACATTAAAACAAATCACTTAAAACATGTGCTACATTCAGTTTTTTATTATTTTTTTCCTCTAAACCCTAAAACAACCCTAAAAGAGGCCATTCATTGTTTTAGCATATCATTTTGTTTGCTATTTTGCTCTCTTCTCATTTGGTCTCCATTTTGTCATTTCGAAGGGTGATTATTTTTGAAGAGGATCGTTCATGGGGTGCCAGATAGCTTCCACAAAGGAGATCTAAGCATCTAAGGTAAGCATTTGACCCTATTCTTGAGTCTTTTAATGAATTTTTTTTAGATTTTGATAAATTTTTTCAAGTTTGGGATGAAATTTTTCAAACAAAAAAAAATCATTTTTTTAAGAAATAAAGGAACAAGTTTAGCTCTCTATTTTCAATATTTTTGTATCCTTTTTTGCACTTGTATGCTTGAATTTCTTAGGGTTTTTTCTAATTTAAATTTATTTAATTTCTTATAATAGCAAGAAATCAGATTGCAAGAATGGCCGGTAGTGAAAGTTCAATGGGAGGGCAAGGAGCCGATAAATTCAAAATTGATATAGGATCTCCTTTATGGAGAAATACCACAAGAATTTCACATGTTGCAGGAGGTAAGTCATATAAATGGAAGTATAATATATGTGATAGTAAACCATTTAATAGCTCATATTCTCGAGTTAAACTTAACTATATGGGCCCTACTGGTAAAGGAATGGGAATGTGCAAAGAGAGGAAGGGGATGTCTCCTACACAAATAACAGGATATGTAAAAAAAAAGAAGAGGCTAACAGATTGGTTAAAAGATCAAAACAAACTTCTTATGTTGGTCCATCCAAAAAGAAGAAAATGGAGTTACCCACTAAAACAGTTGCAGCCTCCAAACATCCATTCTTGCCTATATCGGAAGTGGAAGATGAAGAAGTAGAAATTAGCACCCACAAAAGAGGTCCATTGGACACGGCATTTAAATGGAGGAAAGAGACATTGTTGATCAAGCCATTGGAAGTTGTCTCTATGCCAATGGTCTTCCTTCCAACTTGGTGAGATCACCATATTGGAAGGAGATGGTAGCGGCCATCAATAGTGCACCGGCTATTTACACAAGTCTTAGGTATGAAAAGGTGCGTAGCACCATATAGCCAAAAAAGAGGACTTCTATAGAGAGATCTCTTCAACCAATTACAGATTCTTGGATTACTTAGAGTGTTTCTATTATTTTTGATGGATGGAAAGATACCAGAAACTATCCATCAATAAATGTTGTTGTAGTGTCCCCCAAAGGCCAAAGGGGCAATGTTTTTTAGGGTTGTTGATTGTGAAGGGGAAGTGAAAGATGCATAGTTCATTTTCAGAATCTTCATTGAGTCCATAGAGATGGTGGGTAGTGAGAATGTGGCCCAGGTAATCACAGATAATGCAAAAATATGTAGAGGTGCGGGTACTTTGGTTGAGGGTTGATATTGTTAAACTTATAGCTTTATATGAGTAAAATATCCCTTATATATTATTGATGATTTAAGAGTTATAAATTGTATCATTTTTATGTGTCGAAGAATGTCGTATCTTTTTTGTCTTGCGTGGTTTATTATTCTCTGCAAGGCCTAAGCATGACAAATGGCACTTTCGGAATATCTAGAACCTCATCCACGATGAAAGCACACCGAAAACACACCTCATCACTAACGGGCCCGCACAGCTGTCTGGCCAACAATTTTCGGTTTGCCCTTCTCACCCGCACTCTTGCGCTAGCACACATCACCACTTCGGTTACTCACTTTATTCGGGGGTGCCATTTGCTCTTCCAAAAAGATGATTTGGCATGTTCTTTCACGTAGAGCGTTTTTGGGAAGACGTTTTGTCTTTTCTCTCTTGCGGGCTGTTATGGTGATCGGGTTGTTAGGCTATGATGCGTCTTCTGTTGTCGGGTTGGGTAGTCTGAGATTATCGTATGTTCTCAGTTTTATTTTCTATTCTTTCTGATAAGCTGTGTTTGTTCAGCTATCATTTTTTGTTTTTCATAGCAGAGAGAGTGATAGAGGCTCAATTTTTGACCTGTGTAGTGAGCTTCTCTCAGCTGAGCCCTTATTCTTATATGTATTGTATTTCTTCAAATAATTTGAAGTATCTATTTTGCTGGGTTGTTTCCCTCTGCATTGAGAGGGTTTTTCCCAGGGTAGTTGGTGTCCTGTGTTGAAAGCTCGTCTTTTGTATCTAACATGGTATCAGAGCTAGGTGCGTGATTACTCAATTTTTTCTGTACCACCTGCTCAGCTTCATTTTTCTCCTCCTCCAATCATCATGGTCCTCGGGTTGAAGGTTGAAGGTTGAAGATCGTCTAGAAGGAGCTTCAAATTTCATTTCTTGGAAGTCTAGAATCTTACTGATTCTTGAAGAAAATGATCTTCTTAATTGTGTGGATCCTGATAATAAAGCTCCTGAGGATGAATCTGAATTATCCCTATGGAAGAAGAAAAATGTTTTGGCAAAAAGGATCATTGTTGATTCTATGAAAGATCATCTTGTCCCTGCCATTTCTAAACTGCAGTCGGCTAATGAGATGTTTAAGTCTCTTCATAGCATGTTTGAGATAAATAATACCAGCAGAGCTTTGGCTCTTCGCATGCAACTCATTCACATCAAAATGAGTAAAGGTGAATCTATCATTTCTTTCTTCTTGAGGATTACTGATTTAATGAATCAGCTAAATGCTATTGGGGAATCAGTGAATGAAAAGGAGCTTGTAATGCTTGCCATGAATGGTCTCCCACAATCTTGGGAATCATTCATTCAAGGTATCAGTGGTAGGAGTAAAGTTCCTAGCCTTGACAGATTAAGGTCAAATTGCATTCAAGAAGAATTCAGGCTGGAAGCTAGAGGAAACTCTCGTAAATCTCTTTTGTCTGAAGATCAAGTCCTGGCAGCTCACACATTCAACAAGAGGGGAAGGAAAAAGAATGTTTCCAATGATAAGAAATTTCCTCCCTCTTCCTCAGATTTTAAAAGGAGAAGAGATATCTCCAAGATTCAATGCTTCAGATGTGAGAAATATGGTCACTTTGCCAGAAACTGCTCTATGAAACTTAATCATCAAGTTGTTGTGTCAGACGTTAAAGAATCTTCTCCTTCCAAGATCTCTTTCGATCAGTCTAAAGGTCTTCTCTTAATTTCAGCTCTCTCAAGTTGTGTTCCTGCTGATTGCAACACTTGGCTGATAGATAGTGGTGCATCTCGTCACATCTCGGGATATAAGCAGCATATTGCAAATTTATCAGAAAAGGATTCTCATCTGAAAGTTGTGATTGGTGATGATGCTTCTTATTCTGTAAAAGGAGCAAGTAATACTTCCTTCATATTAAACTCCGGAGTCTCTCTTCATCTCAGCAATGTATTATTTGTTCCAGGGATCAAGAGGAATCTCATCTCTATTTCAGCTCTAGAGGATAAAGGGTTCAATGTAGCTTTCTCAAATGGCAACGTTGTTGCTTGGAGAAAAGATTCTGATTTCAGTACAGCCCAAGTGATTGGAGTGAGGCACGAAAGTCTTTATAAGCTCTGTGCAAATCTAGTTCAAGTATTAAATCATGACAAATCTGATCTCAACTTGCTATGGCACAAAAGGTTTGGTCATCTCAACTTCAAATCCTTGTCTTCTATGGAAAAGTTGGTTGTAGGGCTTCCCAAATTAAGTATTGCTCATGACGGCATTTGCAAAAGATGTGCTTTGGGTAAATTTTCTAAAGGTTCATTTCATTCCAACAAGAGTAAATCAAATCAGATTTTAGAACTAATTCATTCTGACTTGTGTGGACCCATGTCTTCTGCTTCTTTAAGTGGTTTCTAGTATTACGTAACTTTTATTGATGCTTTTTCTCGTAAGACATGGATCTACTTTCTCAAATCCAAGGATTCAGATGAAGTTTTTTCAAAGTTTAAAGTATTTAAAGCATTGGCTGAAAATCTCTCTGAAAAGAAGATCAAGACTCTCAGATCTAACAATGGAGGAGAATTTACCTCTGGACAGTTCCAATCTTTCTGTACAGAGTGTGGCATTAAGAGGGAGTTCTTTCTTCCCTACAACCCTCAACAAAACGGGGTTGCTGAATGGAAAAACAGAGCTATTGTTGAGGCTGCTAAAGTCATGCTTCATGATCAAGGTTTGCAGATTTTTCTATGGGCAAAGGCTTGTTAGACTGCTGTTTATATTCAAAATAGGAGCCCTCACTCAGCTCTAAATAACTCCACTCCTGAAGAAGTTTTCTCTGGCTCCAAACTTGATGTAAGTCATTTTAAAATTTTTGGTTCTCCTGTTTATATTCATGTGCCCAAGGAGAAAAGATCTAAGTTAGAACCCTCTAGCAAGAAGGGTATGTTTGTTGGTTACAGTGAATCATCAAAGGCTTATAGGATCTACATTCCAAGTCAAAAATCAATTGAAATTAGTAGAGATGTATCTTTTGATGAAAGTTTTGCCTGTAAAAGTTCTGTTGATCCTTCTCTTGATTTTGATTTGGATATGCCTTCTTTTTCTCAAGATCTTCCTCCTGCTGTTCCCTCCTCTCCTTGCCTCTCTAAGAGGGAGGATTCTCCTCCTTCTTGCCCTCCTTCTCCTATTCTTCAGATTGCTTCAGAAGCTGGTCCTAGTTCTCTTTCAGTTTCAAAGAAGAGACCTTTGTGGGCAAGGAATACTGTTCAAGACGCTGAAAACTTTTCTGCTCCTAAAGGAACTTTTCGTGAAAGCAAAAGACCTCAAAAATTTGATAACTATGTTGCTCTTATGTGCAATATCATTGACTCTAAACCTTCTTGTTTTGAGACAGCCTCATATCAGCAAGTTTGGAAAGATGCCATGTTGGAAGAATATGAATCTATTCTGAAAAATGATGTTTGGGAAATTGTTCCTCGTCCTCGTCCTAAAAATAAATCTGTAATCTCTTCCAAATGGTTATACAAGATTAAACATGCGGCTGATGGAAGTATTGACAAATTCAAAGCCAGATTTGTAGCTAGAGGATTCAGTCAAAAGGAAGGGATAGATTATGATGAGATCCTCGCTCCGGTTGCAAGGTATACTTCTATCAGATTCATCATTGCTATTGCTGCTACTAAAATATGGAAATTACATCAAATGGATGTTAAGACGGCCTTTCTAAACGGTGTGATTGAGGAAGAAGTCCATGTTGAACAGCCAGATGGCTTCATTATTCATAACAAGGCTTCTCATGTTTGCAAGCTTAAAAAGGCTTTGTATGGTCTTAAACAAGCTCCCCAAGCTTGGTATGATCGTATTGATGGATATCTAGCGAGTTTGGGGTTTGAGAAAAATGAAGCTGATCCCAATATCTATATGAAAAAGGTAAATGATCTGATTTTGGTTCTTGTTTTATATGTGGATGATCTTTTTCTCACCGGTGATGATGATTTGATTATTAAATGTAAACAAGAATTAACATCTGAATTCGAGATGAAAGATCTTCGATTAATGCATTTTTTCCTTGGGTTGGAAATCTGGCAAACGCCAAATGAAATCATTATAAGTCAAGGTAAGTATGCTCTGGAAATTCTTAAGAGATTTGGAATGGTTGATTGCAAACCCAATGCAACACCTATGGAGGCCAACTTGAAGGAACTTCAAGAAGTTGCAGCCGATTCAGACCTTACTGATTGCACTCCTTATAGTCAGTTGATTGGTTCTCTTATGTTTCTTGTTAACACAAGGCCTGACATCTGCTTTGCTGTAAATCACTTGAGTTAGTTCATGTGCAACCCAAGGAAGTACCACCTCATTGCAGCCAAGCATATTTTGAGATATGTGAAAGGATCTCTTATATATGGATTAAAGTTCTCATGTTCTAATGATCTTCTCCTTCATGATTTTTCTGATTCTGATTGGGCAGGAAGTATTGTGGACAGAAAAAGCACCTCAGGCTTTTGTTTCAGCATCAGATCAGCCATGATATCTTGGTGTAGCAGAAAGCAAAAATGTGTTGCTCAAAGTACTGCTGAAGCTGAATATGTGGCAGCTTGTTCCACAGCTCAAGAAGTCGTATGGCTTCGCAAACTCCTCAGTGGATTGTTTGGAGAAGTTGCAGATCCTACTATCATTTTCTGTGACAATCAGAGCTGCATAAAGATCTCTCTAAATTCTGTTTTTCATGACAAGTCCAAACATATAGAAATCAAATTTCATTATCTAAGGGATACGGTACTTCGAAAGGCTGTGGAATTGAAGTATATCAGCACTGATGATCATACTGCTGACATACTTACCAAGCCCTTAGCAAAGGTAAAATACTCTTACTTCAGGGAGAAGTTAGGAATGGTAAATCGTGAGGCTTAAATGGAACTAAGTCTCATTTTTGTTGTGCTACTTTAATAATATTGTGTGTCAATAAGATTGTAAGAATCAGCTATGATAACTCTTTCACTCTGGGAGTGAGCGTCATGTTGAGAGATTCCATGACCATATCACGTTGAGAGATTCCGTGATGAGAGTTGGAAGTCATGTTGAGAGATTCCATGACTGTATCACGTTGAGAGATTCCGTGATTAAAGGGCTTAGTATAGATTCTTGCAATTCTTATCATGTTGAGTGATTCCATGATTTTGATTGATGATCCTATCTTTCTGAGTGATTCCAGAATTGTCTATTCTTGGTTTTGATTTCAAGATGTTAAAATGGTTACATATATTCTTGGTTCATAACAACTAAGAGGGAGTGTTAAACTTATAGCTTTATATGAGTAAAATATCCCTTATATATTATTGATGATTTAAGAGTTATAAATTGTCTCATTTTTATGTGTCGAAGAATGTCGTATCTTTTTTGTCTTGCGTGGTTTATTATTCTCTGCAGGGCCTAAGCATGACAAATGGCACTTTCGGAATATTTGGAACCTCATCCACGATGAAAGCACACCGAAAACACACCTCATCACTAACAGGCCCGCACAGCTGTCTGGCCAACGATTTTCGGTTTGCCCTTCTCACCCGCACTCTTGCACTGGCACACATCACCGCTTCGGTTACTCACTTTATTCGGGGGTGCCGTTTGCTCTTCCAAAAAGATGATTTGGCATGTTCTTTCACGTAGAGCGTTTTTGGGAAGACGTTTTGTCTTTTCTCTCTCGCGGGCTGTTATGGTGATCGGGTTGTTAGTCTACGATGCATCTTCTGTTGTCGGGTTGGGTAGTCTGAGATTATCGTATGTTCTTAGTTTTATTTTCTATTCTTTCTGATAAGCTGTGTATGTTCAGCTATCATTTTTTTGTTTTTCATAGCAGAGAGAGTGATAGAGGCTCAGTTTTTGACCTGTGTAGTGAGCTTCTCTCAGCTGAGCCCTTATTCTTATATGTATTGTATTTCTTCAGATAATTTGAAGTATCTATTTTGCTAGGTTGTTTCCCTCTACATTGAGAGGGTTTTTCCCAGGGTAGCTGGTGTCCTGTGTTGAAAGCTCGTCTTTGGTATCTAACAGATATGACCACATTTGTTGGACACCATGCACCGTACACTCCCACAACTTGGTGATGCAACAAATTGGTACTCAAATAGAGTGGGTGAAACAAATATACCAAGAGGGGGAGGAGATCTAGATGTTTGTGACAAACCACCAAATGTCACAATCAATATTCTGAACTTTCTCAAAATTGGAGTTGTTGAAGGTTATTACTAAATTTAATTTATTTATTTAATTTTAATAAATTTTATGTCATGTTCAATTATCAAATTATATATAAATTTTCTTAAAATTTATTGACATATTGTTATTAACTTACTTAGATTGTTGAGACCTGATTTGCATCTTATACTATTGTTATGAGATGACTTCTCAAGGTGCAAGAGGCATTGAGCCAAATGGTTATTTCCAACCAATGGGGTGTATGGAAGGCTTCACATTCAGAGAAGGCCCAAAAGGTCAAGACATTGGTCTTAGATGACAGTTGGTGGGCTCGTGTGCAATATGTATTGGATTTCATCCAGCCTATCATGACTATGCTCCGATTTGTTGATACAAATGCACCTTGTTTGGGAGATGTCTATGATGGCATGGACACAATGGTAGAGAAGGTAAAAATTGCAATACAAAAACATGACAATGACCCCATAGAATGTGAAACCTATGCAATAAGGTGGAGTCAATCATTCATCATCGTTGGGAAAAGATGACCACCCCATTGCACCTCCTTGCATATGCCCTATCTCCAAGGCACTATAGCATTTAAGTACTTTCTATGCCAGGGAGAGTAGCACCATATACAGATGACAAAGTTGCTAACGGGTGCAAGAACGCTTTTGAAAGACTCTTCCCACAAAAAAAAAAGTTAGGACAAAATTTGGCTTGTTTGCTTCAGGAAGAAATCATAGTCCAACAACTATTAATGACCAAAACGACATGGAAGCTATCACATGGTGGTACCTCTATGATCAACCATTTAAGTATCTACAACCTCTTGCAATCAAGATCTTCTCACAAGTAAGTTTTTTGGTTTTTTTTACCACTTGTATTCTACTATTTAGTACTTAACATTCTTTAATTTACTTTGCATTTTTATTTTTTATTTTGTGAGCACTGTCCAGGTTGCAAGTTCTTCTACGACTGAATGGAATTAGAGTACATACTCCTTTATCCACTCAGTGAAGCGTAACTGGTTGGGCTCAAAAAAAGATGAAGACTTGGTTTATATTCATTGCAACTTATGTCTCGTGTCATGTAAGGATCCAAACTACAAGGATGGGGCAGCAAAGATTTGGGATGTAGCCCCTAAGTATGCCAACTTGTATGCAATCGTTGAGGATCTTACTAGACTCACTACAGATGATGATGATGATGATGATGATTACATCCCGACACATGGTGCATCTAGTGCAAGTGGAACCGCTTCAGGTTCAAATGATCTTGAACTTGCAACAGTTGAAGATGATGATTTTTTTTAGAATCCTTATGATTCTGATTAGTGAATCCTAATTGATGAATATTGAATCATGAACTACATTTTGATTTTGTAATTGTAATGATTTTCTGATTTTCATTGGAATCGTGAACATAGAAGCATATGATATGGCTTATTTGAATATTTGTGAACTATCAATTGGCATTTAATATTTATCTTGATCAATGATGAAGTATCATACTATCAAATGATTTAATTCTGTATATTTCTTGCATTTTTTTTTGTGTATATATATATATATATAAACGCACCCAAAACCCCAAAAAAAAATTCACGCATCCGCATACCGGATTCTCATACCCACATCTGCATCTGCACCCGAATCGATAACTTGTGTGTAAGCGCTATTAATTATCTAAATGATCTATAAGCAATTTGGTGACCCTTGCAGTGAAATTTTCTTCTCTTGAATCTATATCGTGTTATCAATTTGTTTTTGAATTTAATAGTTTAAAGTAAAAACAAAGATTTATATCATACAGACATTGAGGTCTTTACACCGAAGAGCTCAATAGTACTAGGAAGGACTTGATGGAGGTCGTGCAAATGGTGAGAGTAGCAAGCAAGAGGCAAGATATAGCTACGATCGGGTATGGTAATATATATATATATATATATATATATATATTAAGATCAATTGATAATTGTATATGTTACAATGCAGTTAATATTAACAATCGGTTATGAAGGGTCATGACCCTACGTAGCATAAGCCACGTATGGTCATGGCTCTTCAAGACATGACTATTCAAAGGATATAAAATGCATATTGATGGCTGGTGAAAAGATCAATCACAATGGTAATCTATTTCAGTACAGCACTCATATATATTCTCTATAGGACGATCTTGATTTCACAACATGGTATCAGAGCCTAACCTATAAGAGAATAAAATATATTCACAAGCAATCCACTAAGTTGGCAGCGATATCTTTGATATTCATTTCAGCTTTCTATTATCGAGTGACAATCTTCTGCGATGGCGCTTATTATATTTGCCATGAGATTTGAATATGGACAATTTAAACAAAGTGGAGGTGAGTAATGTTCACACGGACATGTTGGACGCTGGGCTTTGCGAAGGTCTATAATTGGAGAAACAAAACTGGCGGATTCCTTATTCTCAGCGCATAATTTATAGCCTATGCTATTCAAATCGGGAGTCTTTGCGGAGAGCTATCGAGTTTGGGTTTGTAGACATCTCTTGAGTGACTGAAGAGGAGGACGTGGGCACCATCTTAGTTCTGGACAAGTATTATTTGTGTGTGTTAGCAATTCAAGTTGTCATTAGTATACAACATCCACAAACACTATGCACCGGTAAGAGGTCACCGGTCACTCACAACACTTAGAAGACACCGGTAGACAAGCAACATAACATATGCACCGGTAGATAAAGAACACTGGTAGACCGAGCTAAGAACACGCACCGGTCTCAGTGTGCATAAGTTGAACCGGATATAAGGTTATACCGGTCTAAAGCGGCCTAAAGATCCGCACTGGATTTAGTGGATCATCTTGAGTTAAAAGCAGGATTATACAGGACATCCACCGCGTAGAAGTGGAGTTAGCTTTTTAACAGGAGTTAATTTGATTCATGTGGATGTTTTGCAAGGTAAACTCCAGATCAGAGCGCATAGTTCCTTTGCTAATTGCATGATTTATTACGGAGTTTGCAACCTGGCAGTTCTGTGAGTTAAGGGTCTCATTACGGTGAACTCTCATATAAATATAAGTCGTAGGACGCAAAGAAAGTTGTTGTTGATTATGAGTGATTGTATGGAGAAAAGAAGAGCTGCAGACACAGAGGTAGCAGAGATCAACAGCCAGGCAACTAGAGAAGAGGTATGATCTAATCAGACATTCAGTGTCATAACAGATCATCAATTCTATTAGAAGTAGAAGCATATTCAAATCCCTTTATTAGGGTGGACCTAATCGGTTCATTGTATGAATCCCCTAACAGGGTAACATCTTGTTGATGTTCAAAGTCCTGTAACCAGGCAGCTCCTAACAGGGTTTAGATCTTAACAGATCTCTTGTAAAATCCCCTAACCGGGTAGCACCTTAACCAGTGCTTTGTAAGCTCCTAACAGGGCGCCTTCATTCTGAAGTAGTGAAGTTGTGAGCTCTGTCTCACCGTGGTTTTTTCCCTTATAATCAAGGGTTTCCATGTATAAATACTGGTAGTGATCTATGTGATTCTGTTTATACTTTTGAATGATTGTTATATTTTGCTTATCAATTAAGGTTAAGAAGTTCAGAATTAAAAAGTAAGATAGAGAGTGTTTACTGATTCACCCCCCCCCCCTCTCAGTAACCGGTAAGTATCAACAATTGGTATCAGAGCACCAATTCTCTCTGCTTCTAAGCCTAATAGCTGGAGACAAAGATCATGGAGGTTTACCGGTATCAAAAGCAGTTAGAGGAAGCCAACGACATCATCACCTCTCTGGAAAACAGATTGAGGAGATCACTTGCAAAAAGGAAGGAACTGGCGCTGCAGTTGAATGAGAGCAATGAAACCATCGATGAACTCTCTGGGCAGAGTGGATCTAACGAAGCTGAGGAGGCAGTATCTGAACTCATGGAAAGGAATCAGATCCTAACCGATGAGATCTCTAATCTCAAAAGAGAACAAGAAGACAATGCCCTGAGGATGACCGAACTTATCGAGAAAAAGAGAAAAGCTGAAGACGAAAGAAATTTGGCAATCAAGTCTCTGTCAGCCTCTGAGAAAGCAAGGGACCGGGCAGTGGAGGCCGTAGGGGCAAATGAACTTATCATTCTACAACTTCAAGAAGACATGCCAAGTGTCACCCAAGAAAATGCCCACATGCAGAAAGGTTGGCATGACAGGAATGAAGCATGCAATAGATTGTCTCAAGAATTGCATCAACTAAGGGAGCAGATGAACAAATTTGAAGAGACAAATGAAATACTGAGAAGATACAATGAAAGTTCAACTAAGCTTGATGAGTAACTCAAAGGTCAAAGAAGACACAAAGATCAGACCGGTCTTGGTTTCACCGGTGAAAATGCAAAAAGGAATGGTGAGCCCTCTAGGGCAAAAGCAATCAAGAAGGATAAGATGAAATCACTGATGCAAAAAGGTAAGAATTTCCCTAACACATCTTGCAATCACTGTGGGATATCGCGTCATAAGACTAACAACTGCAGGAATGCACCGATAAAGACCACCAATAGCTACTGCAAGAACTGCTATAAAAGGGGCCACAAGACCAGTGAGTGCTGGTCCAGTCCCACATCTGTGTCCAGTAGCAGCAAGGGAAGCTTTAGAGGATACTGCTATGCATGCAATAAATTTGGGCACAAAGCACAAGAATGCAGATCCAAGACAATGGCATTTAGATCCCCAAAACCAATACTCAACAAAAGAAACAAGAACCTGAGTACAGTAAACCATGGATTACACACCTACAACGGCTCACGCAACAAGTCAACTGACACGAAAAGAATGAACTCATGGAAAGCAACTGAAGTAATCTCCTATCATTGCAACAAAGTGGGACACAAAGCCAAAGAATGCAGAAACCGGTCATCCAAAAAGAAGGAAACTGTTAAATCTGAAGAGAAGATCAACAAGGAAGAAAAGACTAAGAGAACGGTCAAACAGATTTGGTTCGTAAAAGAATCAAAGATCTTCGTTGAAGAAAAGACAGAGGAAAAATCACCATCTATTGATGGTGATATTTCTTCGGCAAACTAAACCATGAGGGTTTAGAGGGAACCGGTAGATCCACTACCGTTCCCGGTATGACTGATGAGAGTCGGACTCATTCGGTCTACAAGATTAACCGGTAAGGCAAGATTTAAATCAACCGGTTGGCAAAACGGAAGGAAAAAGTAGGTAAAGCATTTATTACTATAGCCGTTTAACAAATAGTTACCGTTTGGTAATTACCGTTATAACCTAACCCTATAAAAGAAAGGGTAATTACTCGCAAGTTTTCACTTTGCTTACTTTGCGATCTAGGAATTCTTGTGCGAAGTGTTATTCTCACGCTTTGATCACTGAGAAATCACTGTCTACGAATTTCCGGTTAGCAAGAATGGCTTCATCTTCCGCTACCGTGAAGTTGATCAAAGGAGATCTAGTGAACAGACCTGCATACAACATCTTGCCTGTGCAGAACAGAGAAAACGACATGGTTGGTGCTCTCTCTTCCATACCAACAGGAGTTCTCTTGACCGAGGATGTTACAGCGTTCATTCACGCCAGATAGGAAGAACTCGAAGAAACCTTTATTCAAGGAGAGTATGTGTTGTTATGTGAAGAAGGGAAACTGCTCGACAAATATGCCAATCTGGTATCCTCCGGTCTAATAAATGGCGTATGCTACCCTGCAATCTTCCGGGAGGACCAAGTTAGACTGGTGCTGAGCCGTCTTCATGAACCAAGATTCTAGCTCAACAAAGGCGCATGTCACGAGATCACCAAAGAGGATCTCCACAGAGTGACCGAGTACAGTGACAAAGGGGAAGCGATAACCCTGCGCACCATCTCCAATTCTGTCGTCAACAAGCTGACCAAGTCAAAGTCCAATGGTCAACTTATGACTATAAACGACATTGAAGATGAAGGAGTACGTTTCGCATCCGCTGTTATCGGTTATAAAGTTTGTCAGTCAAGCAACCTAAATAGCGTACCAGGTGGTGCAATCCATGCTGCGCATCACATTATGCACGAAAATGTCCAATACGACATTTGTGCAATGCTTCGAAATCAAATCTTTGAAAATATGAAGAAGCTTGGAGTTGAAAAGAAGAAATCTATGAAGTATGGAACCCTTTTGATGTGCTTATACTTTTTCTACTTGGATTTCTTCCCAAGTTTCGAAAAAGTGAATTGGAGAACCGACAAACCGATCATGCATAAAATCACTGAAATGGCAAATAAACAGGAAGACTAGCTAAGCAATGCTATGACCAAACATTTCGAAGCCTTTCAACTAGAGATGCACGAGAGGGAAAGAATTCCGTCGGCAATTGTTGAACATTACAAGGATGAGGTATGTTTTCTGGTCACCACCGACAACTGCATTATTCAAGCAGTTGAACCAAGAGATGCATATGCTCCTGAGCTGGGTTACGAGATCTCAGCCAAAGTTGCGAAGGCATATGCTGAGGCATTAAATGATGCAAATTTGGATCTTGGTGCTACTCGATTCGGCACGTACACTGAAATTCTTTAGAATCTGTCAAAAAGGGCACCGATCAAAATCGTCTATAAGAGGACGCCTCCACCAAGAAAGAAACCGGCGACAGAACCGCCCAAAGGCCGAAGGAAGAAAGAAGAACCGGCACCCAGCATCCAAGAGGAAGAACAAGAAGAAACAGACCCTGAAGTCACAATTCCTCTGATTAGGAAAAAGAAGACTGAAAAAGTATCAAAGGAGGATCCACCTAGACGAGCCAAGCCCACAATTGACGAAATTGTGGAAGGATTGAAGAAGGCTGGAAATCTAGGCTCTGTAAGAAGAAGATATGACTTAAGCAGTGATGGAGACAAGGACAAACTTGAGGATGCAGTAGCATTCTGCCTCCACAAATTCAATCTTCATCTCGGTGGACTTCGCACTACTCTACCGAAACAACTTCTACAGAATATTGAGGCCCAGTGGAAAGCCTCAGAAGAAAGAGAAAAGGAGGAGAGGATATGGTCTCTTCTGGAGGTTCAGAATCACCTTACTCTGGACGAGGCAGCAGAACAGGCTGAACTGCATCAGAAAATTTTTGCAACTATAAGAAGGATAGGCCTAGTGCTTATTGGAGAAATTGAGAAGGTACACAATGAAGAAGTCGCACTATGGACCAAACTTCTTCAGACCCAGCAACAAGCAGAACAAGAAGCAGCACAAAGAACAATAGCCAAACTGGCACCTGACATCGGTATGGGGAAAGGAGTACTTGGAGAAGAAGCACCAGTACTAGTGGACTTCACCAAGGAACAAGCAACGAATTCAACGGTTTTCATCTCACCCAGCAAAGGTAACCTTCAACCTATGCATGTTGATGATTTAATAACTGAAGTTATGGACTTTGGGGAAGTGGACAATGCAGCTAAATGGTATAGTGTACTAAATGAAGAAGACAAACAAAAGCAGATTGTCGGGATTGTAGAGACCTTCATGGATTACAGTAGGACCCCAAGGTACTACAGGTCCAAGTTCCCACCGGAACTAAACAACAAGCTACAAGAAAAATGGAAAACCGGTCTAGGTCTGAACACCAGAATCACTAGAGACACACTATTTAAGGTTCGACCTGGTTTTAGTGAAGAAAGAATAAAGCTTCTTCTAGAAGAAGCATCCATGAACCTAAAAACATTTGATAGAGTTGCAGAGATATTGAATGGATATGAGAATAAAGTCTACAAAGACACTCTAGAGTACTGGAACAATTATGACTTCGCGGCATTAGAGAAATATGGTCCTCAGGATCAAAACAGACCTATGCAAACAGAAGAGCTCTTAACTAATGAACAAACAGATGTTGAACAAGAAACAGAAATCGATATACCCATAGGGAATCTCCATACTACTGAGGAGCAACAACAAAAAGAAGATCCACAGAGAGAACAACCACAAAATGTCGAAAGTAGTAAGTCACCAGAAGGAGTCCAACCGGAAGGCAAAGCTCATCAAGTAATGGAAGACAACAAGGGGCAAGAAGAAGAGATCCCTGTCCACCCAGAGCAGCTAAAACCAGAGCAAGAGCAAGACCAGCAAGAACACAGAGACATTCCAAGCTCCTCTTCAAAAAGGAAACTATCATTTGCCGAGGGAAAGGAAGCAAAAAGAGGCAGATTTACAGACACAGTGGTAGACATCAGTAAGATGTCAACAAGGCAACTAAAAGAATTGACCAAAAGAAAACACGATATGGTCCTGACAAATGTAAAGAACATCCTGTACAATTTTGTCCCCGATGCTGACATAGATGAAGATGAACCAGTCATAGATCAGCTGGAAGTTTTGGCGCAAGCAATCGGTGAGGATCTAACCGATCCAGAAACAATAGCAGCCGACCACTACGAAAAGAAAAGAGTAGAAATACTCCACAAACAAGTTGATGATATCAAAGTCAATGTGACAACCAACCTACAAATCCTCCAACAGCAGCTTCAAGAGGCAAAAAGTCTGATGTGCAGAACCTCAAACTTTGAATTATTTTTGCAAGATCTAACAGAGAAGTCTGTTAAGACCATAGAGGACATCAACGCTTTATCTTCCCAATTTAATATACAGAATAAATCTACAGTACATTATAGCAGAGAAATGACAAGTCTGGCTCTTGTCAAAAGGAAGACTACAGAAGAGGAAAGTAAGAGAATCCAAGATATTATTGGATTTCAAATGTTTCTCACCCCAACATTTGACTCAATGCAGCGTATTGCTACTACAATAGAAGCTCTGATAAATGAACTGGATTACAAGACTGTTGAAGATATGGAAAACATAGTTGTTTCCCTCACCGCAGCTCTCAAGAATATTGAACAAATAACCAGTCAATGGACACCTTTCCTTCACTCGGCCAAAACAATTTACAAGGATATCTTCACCAAACTACAAATGTGAAGTGAAGTAAAACCCCTTGTCCTCTGGAGGCAAAATGGGGAAGAAAGTAGCAAGATAGAGAGTGAACAGAAGGAGAACAAAGGAGAAGTAAAAAAAATAAAAAAAATAAAAAAGGAGAGAACACAGGAGCACTTAGACAGGGGAAGTATTTAGACAGTACAGAACTTTCAGTCAGGGGAAGTCCAGAACAGGGGAAGCAGTGTTCTACCGATACAAGGCACTGTGATCAGTAAGTGAGTGAAGTTTGTGTATAGTTTTGCCACCAATGACAAAGGGGAAGATTGTTAGCAATTCAAGTTGTCATTAGTATACAACATCCACAAACACTATGCACCGGTAAGAGGTCACCGGTCACTCACAACACTTAGAAGACACCGGTAGACAAGCAACATAACATATGCACCGGTAGACCGAGCTAAGAACACGCACCGGTCTCCGTGTGCATAAGTTGAACCGGATATAAGGTTATACCGGTCTAAAGCGGCCTAAAGATCCGCACCGGATTTAGTGGATCATCTTGAGTTAAAAGCAGGATTATAAGGGACATCCACCACGTAGAAGTGGAGTTAGCTTTTTAACAGGAGTTAGCTTTATTCATGTGGATGTTTTGCAAAGTAAACTCCAGATCAGAGCGCATAGTTCCTTTGCTGATTGCATGATTTATTACGGAGTTTGTAGTCTGGCAGTTCTGTGAGTTAAGGGTCTCATTACGGTGAACTCTCATATAAATATAAGTCGTAGGACGCAAAGAAAGTTGTTGATTATGAGTGATTGTATGGAAAAAAGAAGAGACATCTTCTAAAAGAAGAGCTGCAGACACAGAGGTAGCAGAGATCAACAGCTAGGCAACCAGAGAAGAGGTATGATCTAATCAGACATTCAGTGTCATAACAGATCATCAATTCTATTAGAAGTAGAAGCATATTCAAATCCCTTTATTAGGGTGGACCTAATTGGTTCATTGTAAGAATCCCCTAACAGGGTAACATCTTGTTGATGTTCAAAGTCCTGTAACCAGGCAGCTCCTAACAGGGTTTAGATCTTAACAGATCTCTTGTAAAATCCCCTAACCGGGTAGTGTTGTGAGGTTTTCACACCATCGCCCCAAAGAATTTGGGGACCCCCTATTTTTGAACGGACCTTGGCCTTTTTTCCTTAGATCTCGATATCCAGACGCCTTATCAATTTTTTGGGATTTAGATGGATAATTTTGGGAAATTATTGATGTATTGAGGGCTTGTGTTTCTTGAATTAATTATTAATTTTGGCTATCTTTTGGTAAATTTTGCAAACTCGAATGTTAAAATAGATTAGATAAATGGATTATGTGGCCAAAATTAATTTGAACGAGACCTTTCACCTTTGTTATTTCGAAAATCTAGCCTTTAGAAAATAGATTTGGGCCTTTTAATTAAAAAATCTAGTCATTGAAATGTAAAATTGAGCAATAAAAACAAAAATTTGGGCAACATTGTGATTTTACATAAAATCTGCTTTGAATCTTAAAAGTAGGCCTTAAAATCATAAAATATAATCATAATTTCGAATTTTACTCCCTTAGTATTTGGCGCAAGGCATAGAGTATAAAACAGGGCCTTTTCACCCAATGTTTTTCGAAGTTCTAGGCGTAATAGATAAAGTCTTGGTGCAAAGTTTTATTTTTGGGCCAGGTCGGCCCCTTTTGGCAAAGGTTTTTATTATTTTGTTTGTGATTGAAAGTGCAGGTCGGCCCTCATTTGGAGGCCTAGGATCGGGTATATAGGAGGAGTCTCCTCCTCCTCTCCTCATCCAATCTACAGCAGACCCAAAAGCAAGAGAAGCAGTCTGAATTCACAAAGAAAAGCAGAGCGAAATAGGAAAGGAGCAGGCCCGAATTTCTCAAAGATCAAGAGCCGAAACTCTAAAGGGCAGGTCCGAGTTGAGAGGAGAGATCAGAGCATATAGCAGATCCGAAGGCATAGGAGGGAGGAGCGAATTTAGTGCAGGCCCGAATTTGTAGCAGATCCGAATTTAAGGGCAGATTTGGCATTATTTAAGAGTAGATTCGGGTCTGATCACAAGGCATTGAGGGGCGAATTTCTCAGGACAAAGACAAGCAGGTCCAAACATGTCAGGGGCAGATCCGAAATCATATAAGAGTGGTAAGAGATCCGAATTTAGCAGAGCAGTCAAAGCATTAGAGGCAGCGACATGTATTAGAGAAGGTCCGAATTTGAGAGGGGGCCCAGATCTGATATTGGAGGGCAGATCTGAACTCTAGAGGCTACAACTAATAAGGGGGGCCTACTATTTCATCTAGAGGCTACAAATTGGTGAGAAGGGCTGTTATTGGATATTGGAGAAGCTACAGATTTGATAGAGGCATGCCATTTTGAAGAGGAAATTTGCAAATTAATTGGTGAGTAACTTATTCTTTTAATTGTTATCTTTTCTTTGGTGTTGTTTGTTTGGTGTAGAAGATAAGTTTCAGGATTGAAGGTGAAGGTTGGTCTACAAGGTAGATTTTCTTCTTTGTTCTCTCTTGATACATTTTCCCTATTTTCTTCTTGCATCATCCATTCCATCACCTCATCATCTCATTAGGGCTTGAAGTTGGGAGATATAAGTGTAGTTTCCGTTTAGGATTTGGAGAAAGGAGATATAAGTGGTAGTCCCACCCCTAGGAAAGAAGTTGGGAGATATAAGTGTACTCCATCTCATAGGTAACGAAGAGGCAAAAATAAGTGGTAGTCCATCTCACTAAGCAAAGAGGCAGAAATAAGTGTAGTGTGATAGGAATTGGCGAGGCAGAAATATGTTTGATCACCCCTAGGTGAAGAGGCAGAGATAAGTGTAGTCCCACCTCACTGTAGAACAAAGGGGCAGAAATAAGTGTTTAGGATGGCGGGTGCTAGTGCAAGCAAGAACCCAAAGGGAATTAATACCAAGAAAGACAAGGAAGACATGATGCCAAGACCACCTTCTTCTCGAAATTGAAGCGAGTCAATAACACCAACATCGGTACCATGGATATGATACAATTGAGAAAAAGGTTGAAAGATGGCCAGTCCTCTATGGCAAAGAAGATATACAAGTGTGGGATTGTGCAAGCTGTCGCCTTCCCTCCTACCTTGCCTTGTCCAGAGTTGATCATGGAGTGTGCATCTCGGCTAGATATTGTGACTAAGTCCATCATGTTTGATGAAGGAAAGAGAATGTTGGCTAACATCAGCAGGCAAGTGGTAGAGGAAGTGTTCAATATACCCCAGCAGAAAGGCATGATAGTAATGTTGATGGATCAAGCAGCTTCAGGATGCCTACCTTGCTCTACTAAAGCGGAATTGGTTACACAAAGGCAAGAAGGGAGTCACCAAGACATCAAAGCTCACCAGGTCAGATTTCAAATCAAAATATGGCGACCTCATTGTGCTTTTCAACCGAGTCATGAACTCCACTCTAGGTACACAGTTTGATACTTGGATGTTTTATTTTATTGAAAGAGTTGAGAATTGAAAAAGAAAGTTTGATTGGGTTAGGATCATTGGCAAGAATTTAGAGTTGCAACTTAGGATAGTGCAAAATCAGAAGTAATTCTACATGGGGTCCTACCTCTTCTATTTGATGGAAGGTTGTTAGTGATGCTTTGCTAGTCGAACCAAATCCAATTTTGGGGAGATGCACTGCACCACTATGGTTGAGGCAGATGTTTATGCCAAGGGGCGAGGTTGTGGCAGTCCAAACAATTGAAGACATTCAAGGGTTAGCCAAAGAGGAAACATTAGTGAGGAGACAGGTTTCATTGAAGGTTGGAAGAGATTTGAAGATATTTGAGGCTAGGCAGGGCTTGGCTATTCGTGCAAGTTAGCTTGGTTAGATTTGAGAAGGAGGTATGGCCAGGGCAGGTGCCCCCAGAACCCAAGAGTATTGTAGTAGAGGGGGGTGCATGCAAACCAAATTCATAGGAAGGTTAAGGAAGGCAAGGATAATGAAGGAGGAAAGGGAAATGAAAGGTTGAAGGGGTCAAGTTCGATTTCAATGTGGTGGCCAAGAGCAAGGCTCTCAAATTGCAAAGAGGTTCACATCCAAGCAAGCCTCCGAGGCCAAGGCAAGATTACCCCAAGTGCATGGAGACCTCACCCTTTCAAGGTCAAGACATCAAGTACAAGCAAGTTCAAGTGGTGATGAGAAAGTTTCTAAGGACGAGCTCAAGCATCCAAGGCTTCACCTCATCTCAAGGACTAAATAAATTTATAAGATAAGGTTGATGAGGTGGCAATTTCATGTGCATGCAATCAAATCATGCCAAGTGTCCTATGTTCTCATTGGCTGACAGATTATTGTAATTTTCTCATTGGCCCACAAAGTTGGTGCCCTCATATAATTGGTTGAAAGATGGTAACCCTAATTAGGGTTTGTAAGGTTTAATCTTGGCCCTTGGTTTTTGCCTCTTAATCTTGGCCACTCATAATTTTGAGTCTCTATATAAGGCCATTTGTTCTCATTTGTAAAGGGAGTTATGTTGGAGAATTGTTGCCAAAATACTATCAAAATTGTTCTCTATTCATTGTTGTGGTTTGCATGGTAGATATACATGATCATTTTGGTGTATTGCATGTTTCTTCTCATCTCTCAAATTAAAGTAGGATTTCATTTCATGTTGTTAAAGGATAGAAGTAGATGGCTAGTTGTATGGTGATATTGGTAAATGTTTGATAGGGATCTATATACTAGGCCACTAGCATCTTAGCGGCTTGTTAAGGAGCCTTGTGTGGTAATCTAGTCTCATTCCCCTTGAATCATTGCATCTATGGAGGTAGCACCGCTGGCAAGCTTTCATTAGATTGATCCCCGTCCATTTGCCAATCTTTCCATTCCATAGGAGTAGTAGTAAAGCAACAAGTAGTTTAGTAGTTGAAGTTTGAAGAGCAAAGTTGGAAGTGATATAAATTTGAGTATACATTGCAAAGCTAAATCTTATCTTCATCATAACAAGAGTTTGATATCCTCAGGTGAACAACGTAAGCCCGCCAAAGTGATTAACCAGCAAATCACATTAATATAACTGAATTAGTATCCACAGGTGTAAGGAACCTTGGAGTTTTCTCATGTTCTTCATGAGTAATTACTTTTCAAGAGAGGGTTGAGTGTTTGGTATTCTATATCAAGTATTCAATTGCTATATGTTATGTAGTGGTACAAAACTAACATCAACAGGTAGCACCTTAACCAGTGCTTTGTAAGCTCCTAACAGGGCGCCTTCATTCTGAAGTAGTGAAGTTGTGAGCTTTGTCTCACCGTGGTTTTTTCCCTTATAATCAAGGGTTTCCACGTATAAATACTTGTAGTGATCTGTGTGATTATGTTTATACTTTTGAATGATTGTTATATTCTGTTTATCAATTAAGGTTAAGAAGTTCAGAATTAAAAAGTAAGATAGAGAGTGTTTACTGATTCACCCCCCCCCCCCCCCTCTCAGTAACCGGTAAGTATCAATAGTGTGGCCTTTGCAAATAATACCATCACTGATTGGCAGGAACACTAGAAGTTATTATAATATACCGGATGATATTATCAGGCCCAAGGCTCATACAGGGTCATTTTTGTTGGCTACTTATCGTACTCGGCACATCTTATCCTTCTGTTGCTTGAGGTAGAATCCATCTGCTCAAAACATACTGAGACGAGTTGTATTTGGGCACCTTACAGTGTATTCCTCTGAAGTTTGTCATCGGGTCTGGGTGGAAACTCACAACACTGGCATTCCTATTGCTGTTCTTTCATCCTTACATTGCAGCAGATAAAAGTCTTATTAAATAATTTTAGGCGCTCAGAAAAGAGCCGAGAATCAGAAATATTATTGGGACAGCAGCAACTCATTCTCAGGTGCAGAAATTAATGTTATTAAACTATAGTTCAGTCCCTTAAATTAAGCTTGGAGGAACTTGAACAGGCTTTCACACGGGGCAATTGTAATCCGTTGCCAACATTAATTCCAACTGTAAATAATCTCAGAATTATATCTCATAATTCGGATATAAAAATAACATTCAGGCGTACAAGTGGTTGGTATGAGACCTAGGTGTTTATGCATCAAGGAAGATAAGAAGAAAATCAAATCATAGGGGAAGTAAGCAGATTGGGCATTAGTAATTAATAATACACGGCAGATAAGTACCATTTATATCTGCACAAGACTGACTGCGGAAGCATCGTTGTTACATTTGTTAGCATAGAATAATAAATATTATCTATATCTGCTCATTGCTGATTAGGATATGCTGTTGATAACTGATTATCGCATATATAGAATACATGCATAATATTGAACTCCTTATATGTACTGATTGATTCTTGAGGAATTACAAGTAGGGGAATGGTGATGAGGTCATCTTCTAAGTCTACCACCTCATGGTATATGACATTCTGTCAAGCGACTCATGAGCAGTGTCACTCAAATTTTTGTTCACGCTTTGACAGTGAGGATGATAATCAAGATTGATGAATTGGCCTTTACATCCGTGAAAGTGTGTTTGTTCGAAACTTTTTGGAAGTTTTTCTCCATATTCATTAGTGCGTATTGTAATTTCCTTACTTCATTCCTTGAGATGAATTCTGCGCAGGCATTTCACGTGTGTGCACAATGGCCGTGGCGCGATACGGGCTTTTTACTTGAGGTGTTTTGTCAAATTCTTTTCCACTTTCAATGCACGTTAACAAAGACCTTTAAAAACCAATCTCTTTCTTTCTTTGATTGTTCGATGAAGCCTACACCCTGCATAAAACATTCCCAAATCGGCGTGGATGGAGAAAAGGCCGCCAGAGGTAACTAAGTCTTTCTTTTCGAACCGCGATTTGTATTTGGCTGTAAGTTCCTCATCTCTTCTTAAAAAAAAAAATCCATCGTGTGTGAGAGCTGCGACTATTAGCATTCATGGAGTTTCAGTAATCATGTTTTTACTAGACATTCGGTCAAACAATTCATAGATCATCCTTTTATCTCCACGTTATCTTCGAAGACTTCCATCATGGAACGGGGGGAGGACGTGACTGAGGTTTTAGAATTTGGCCTCACCACAGCGGATTGTATTTGCTCAAAAGTTCATAGAACCGTCTTTTGTAAAACTATTTTGAGTATATTGCGCAATCATTTCATTTTATTCCTTTAGATGATATTATGTCGAACAGTTGCAGTGTTGTTCTTGATATCGCACTTGGTGAAAATTGGTGTATGATCATGCATTCAACCTACCCTGCGATCCACATGGATACAAAGTTACGCTGTCAAAGTCTCATCCGCGGTGTCCATGATGGAAATTTATTTGCTATTTCAAAACTCCCTCCTTGGCTTGATGAATGTGAATGCTGACAGAAGGTTGGAGATTGGATATACTCCTTCCAACTGCGTTTTACTTTAAGGTTTTAAAGCCCTTTCAACAAATCTAAAGTGCACATATCCCACAATTATTGCAATCCATGTGAGCAAATTTCTTTAAAGCTCTCTACAGACCAAGGGGCAGAGATTGCACCTGAAGCCAAGAGAAAGCTTCCACTCTCAATCAATGGAATAGGAATTAACACATGGGGATATATGTATTATGCAATGGAGAGGAGAACAGATTGAAGGGTGATACAAATCCACAAGGAAGGAGTCTAGATTGGTCAGAACATAAGAGGGAGATCAGTTAACATACAATCTTACTCAGATAATTATTGAAGACGACAGAACATTCGACCAACATATCTGCATATTTGAATTGGCATAGAAAAACATTGTTGAAAGCATTATAAATTGGTTACACACATCATTTATATCATGCATAGCATCATTCGATGAAGAAGGATAAGTTAAGGTAATTGTCCCAACTATCTAAGTTAATTGAAAAAGGGGATAGTACAAGTAGGATAGTAACCAATGATTAATATAATCAGATATCAATAATGTATGAAGTCAACATCTAATCAGTAGTTATCATAATGAGATGTGATTTGTAAAGAAGAAAATTAACATAAGGATCAAAATGAAACCGATATGTTATGAAGAAGGACGATGGATACGAGTATCGTATTAATGGGCTGACCTTACAAAAGGAAATACTTGAAAATATTTGAAAAGATAAGTATCTCATGTTTTATTAATCCATATGAATTTGTAGTTTGTAATTCATTAAATAATAAATTTTGTATGCTTCTATCATTTTTATGTTCGGGATAGTTTAGCTTTATGAACTATTCGTAATCTATTTCTGACATCTTCAGAAAGGTCAAGAAGTTGGCGAAATTTAGCTTCTAAGGAAATAGATGATTCAGTCAACTTGGACAAACTTGATCATAAAACAATTCTGAGATTATAAAACAATTCACTATTGAAGGTAAAACAATTCTGAGATTATAAAAGTGCGAAATCGTGGATAGAATCGCCAATGAGATGCATGTGGATAGAATCACTGATTAAGGCATTCCATACATCATGAGACTACAGCTCATTGAGATAAACATCATACTAGAGGTCTTTATCATCTTCCCTCAAGTCCAAGAGGGAGTGTTAATGTTGTGGCCTTGGAAAATATCATAATGCATCTTATGCTAGCCGATGTAACCTTATGACTATTCAGATTACTCGTATTGGTTCTCTCAGGAAGGAAGGCATGAAGTGACATCCTGCAGTGACACTGAGTTGAGTATATACAGGGTACGCCTTCGTGACAGAGGGAGAAGTTAAAGGATCTGCATCAATAAACATTCGAGGATCTTGATTCAGAGGGAGTAGACCATGTTTTGTTGGTTCTCTAATAATCAAGAAATTGTAGTAGAGAATTATGATTATTACCATGTGAGAAGGCTATATGTTAGAGGGAGAAGCTAGAAGATCAAATTAAGTTGGCACCCCAGGATCTTGGTCATACAAATTTAAAGGGAGTGTACCATGTCAAGATGGTGTATACTTTGTAAGCTTAGAATTCACCAAGACTATGAGACAGTACAAACAAATGCAATTCAGTGGAGAACAAACGGCCAATATTCTTACCAAACCCCTTGCTAGAAAGAAGATTGTGTACTTTCAAATAACCTTGGTATGTTGCAGAGTAGAGCCTTAGCTGAAAAGAAGGTTTCAGCTTCAATGATCCATCATTTTGTATCTTAAATGATTCTTGTCTTTGATAGAAAAGTCTAAGGTGTAAGTCTTGGTTTCCACTCTCTGGGATGAGCCATGGTGGATCCACCCTCTGAGAAGAGTCAAGGTGGATGTCATATGTGTGACTTTATGGGCCCATTCATTTTGTGTTATATTATGAAAGGTGGCGATCTTTCATATGTGTTGGGTTACTATTGCTAGGTGACGACTTAGACAATAGCTTCACCTAGTGTCAAGTGTGACTATGTATTATAGTCACTAGTCCTAACACTGAATTTTTGGAGTTGTTAAATCCAGTTCCGAATTGGTCGGGGATTATAACATGTGAATCAAGATTAGACTACATTAAGTTGTTGTCCCAGAATATGTCGGATATCTTGATTGTTATCGCTAAATCTAGTTCTGAATTGGTCGGGGATTGCGATAACTCTTCTATCAGGATGGGTACATTATATTAATGTCCCGAGCTATGTTGAATATCTTGATATGAAGTTATGTTTTAGTTATCACTAAAATCCAGTTCCGAATAAGTCGGGGATTGTGATGACACCTAGTCAGATCCTCTCTTGCTAAGAGGGAGTGTTAAGATATAGCAACGATAGGATATGGTAATATATATATATATTAAAGATCAGTTGATAATTGTATATGTTACAATGCAGTTAATATTAACAATCGGTTATGAAGGGTCATGACCCTACGTAGCATAAGCCACGTATGGTCATGGCTCTTCAAGACATGACTATTCAAAGGATATAAATACATATAGATGGCTGGTGAAAAGATCAATCACAATGGTAATCTATTTCAGTACAGCACTCATATATATTCTCTATAGGACGATCTTGATTTCACAACAAGGCAGAAGGTAGCAGAATGGGATCTACGGCTCCTTCATTAAGAGCTTTCCGATGCACCCAAGCTAACATCCTCAACCACTCCAAGGATGTCCCCTCACCTTGCTTCTCAATAGATGTTGTAGTTCATCAACTCCATTTTTGTTCCATCGTTTGGAAGACAACTACTTTTTGGAGGGGCCTGATGTTGGTGATAATTTTGCCAATAAGAATAAATAATGTTTGGTGTAATAAATGGCAATGTAATTGATTGTAGTTCCCTGGTAGTTGTTAGTTGCCAACGGTTGGCACTCTTAACAAACTGCTAGTGCTATATATTTTTGGCTTGTCTCGGGAATCGATGACTCTATTGTTGTACAAATTAGATGTTGCTAATGAAGATATCTTTCTGCCATATTGATTTGTTGTTCTTGAATTACTGCATTGAATATGTTCATTGTTATATTGTTGTTTACTCTGTTTGTTAAAGCATTCACTGTAGGGAGTAAACAAGATTACTTAGCTTGTTTTGGCAAGAACTTTTCAAACTAGCAGGAACAAATCTCACTCCAGTACAAGTTACCACTCACAAACCGATGGATAGACAAAAACTGTCAATAAATGGTTGGAGGGATATCTAAGTAACTATGTCACTGGACAACAAAATGCATGGATCAAATGGTTAAACCTAGGGGAATATTGTTATAACACTATCCATCACATGTCTATAGGAATGAGTCCTTTCAAGGCCTTGTATGGGTATGAGGCAACCTTGTTTGGAGATTTAGTCACTGAAAGTCATGTGCCAAGAGCTAAAGAGTTAGTACAACAAAATGTAAACATTATGAATACACTTAAAGATAATTTATACCAAACACAAAATCAACAAAAGATATATGCTGATTGAAAAAGAATTGAAAGGGCATTCAAAATTGGGGACTTAATTTTCTTAAAGTTGCAACCCCATAAGCAATCATCATTCAAGGTAAGTGGAGTCAAGAAGCTCAAACTGAGATTCTATGGGTCATATTGGATTTTAAGAAGAATGGGTGAGTTTTCTTACGAGTTGGAACTACCAGAAAATTGCAGCATCCATAATGTTTTCCATGTGTCTCACCTCAAGAAGGGAATGAGACAACATATTACTCCATGTTTGGAATTGCAGATGCTTGATGATGAAGGTAAGTTGATTTTGGAACCCGAAGCAATACTTGATATGCAAGAATAGAAGTTAAGAAACAAGACTATCCCTAAGTATCTAGTTAAATAGAAGGGCCTACCTATAGAAGACGTCACTTGGGAAGGAGACGAAATCTATGATCATCCAAATTTAAATAGCTTGAGGAAAAACAAACTTGGGAAGGGTGTACTATCATGCCTCTGCATCGACCATAGCCTATTCTTATAAATAACAGATTGGGCGATTGAAGGAATAGGGCCTACCCAGATTTGTAACAGTGATTGGACGGCTGAAGGAACAGGGTCAATCCAAATTTAAAGAAGTCAAAAAATTTTTAAAATATAATAACAAGTAAAGGCCAAGCAGGACTATCCCCCCCAGATCGCAAAATTTATTAATTATTAATCTTGCCTTTAATCTAGCAAGGAAACACAAGGGGGGGGCAGGTATGATGAAAAGGCCTCAGATGTTAATGAGAAGGCAGCGGTTGCATAAGGAAGAGGTACTGCTTCAAAATAAAAAATGCAACCCTTCCCCTAAATGAAAGATATAAAAAGGAGATGAAGCCTCACTTGAGGGGCATCGAAAGGAAACAAACATTTGATCTGAAAGCAGAAAATAGGCCAATAAAGAGCAGAATCTGATTTAATATTAGCAGCCTGAAATTAGTAAGTTTATGTGTGGAAATGTGATATGAGAATATGAATGCAATATTCATTTTTTGCTGAAATATATATAAGGGCAATTGATGTAATTGCATTATTCTCTAATTTAAGTATTGTTTTCCAATTTAAGTAAGATTACTGATATTTCTAATTAATAAATATATTATTATATATTCCTATAGTTAATCTATTTGGAATTGGATAGGAATGGTTGCAAAACAGGAAGGTCAATTCACCTTTGGAGTTCACAAGAGGTGAGGAACTAACCTGCCTTCTATCAAGCACGCCACCCTAAGATGGAGCACTCATGAGCCAGGAGGCTTATGTGTGCTTCCATGCTTGGTGGAGGAGTAGTCTCATGCTCTTATCAAGCATGCCACCACAAGATGGGGCACTCATGGGCTGGGGGGCTAATCAATGCTCCTAGGTTTAATCGAGGAGGATGGAGCGCCTCCAAGGCGGACTAAAGGATGGAGTGAACCATTTTGCACCCATGCTCTTGCAATATAAAGATAACTATCCTTGAGATTGCAGTTTGTGAAGTTTCTAGCTAATTTCTGATATGGTTATTAAACAAATATACTTGAATGATTATTAATGCAATTTATCATATCTGCATTTATATAATATTAATCCCCTAACCCTTATGGAAATAATTGGCCTTAAGAATATTATATTTCAAATATTAACTAACATGACTGCAGGACCTAAACCAGGATTTATCTTGCCTAGAACATTTCGATTGGTAAACTTATGATATTAACTGTGTTACAATTCTTATTTTAATTGGAATTGTGATTCTAGGTCAAAATATAGTAATATCCCCCACAAAGGGACATTACAGCTCGATGCCATTCTCGTTGAATGTGTGGCTGCCAAACATAGATTTATTTCCTATCATAGTTATAATTGCATCCACCTTCCACAATACAAATCAAGCAACGGAGAGAATCGCAAACGAGTGAATTGATCTGGAATCCATTGCTTCCCTAGAAAGCACGGATGTTTCTACTTGGGAAAATTTAAAGAGTATTCTTGATACTGCTAAGAAAAATCTATTTGTGAAATTAAGTTGGAAAGCTAGAGCTTAATTTTCTTATAATGCTGTTGCAATTGCTTTTGTGGATCACTCTCTTGCAGTGTTACCCCAAGTTTCCGGGACGGGGACAGCAGGGGACGAGGTGACGAGTTTCCGAGATGGCAAATTTTTTTGCCAAGTTTGGGGACGGCAAGGGGACAGCTATATAAATATAGGAAAAATTTAAAATATATAGGGAAATTTGCATATATACATTACATTCATATGAAAGCATGGATAAAGCATGTCATTTAAACATAATAGAACCTTAACATACAACACTTTAATAATCAAACTCAATGCTCAATAATATGCATTCATAATTCAGAATTCATTGTCAATATGCATGTAATATTAAAATAATAACATACAAAATTGAAATACACCCAAGAACATAATTCGGAATTCATTGTCGATAGCATAGTTCAAAATATCGTCGATCGCCGACTTATTGGCGATAAGTCAAATTATCGCGATAAGTTCGGCCAGGCGATAAAACTTGTATAGTTATCGCCTAGCGAACTTATCGCCGATAAGTTGCACTTGTCGGCGATATATTGGCAATAAGTAAAGAACTTATCGCAACTTATCGTGCCCGCGGCCGGATAAAGGACAGACGGCTAGCAAAAAGAGCCAGTATGTTTTTTTTTTTAGTGACAGTGATTTTTTTGGAGAGAAAAGAAACTAAGGGTTTTGGAGGAGAAACATCGGCATTTGAGGCATTTTGGATCGATTCGAAGTGGATTTGAAGCGGATTCGAAGGGATTTTTCAAGAAAATTCAAAATCACGAGTAAGTTTTCAAAATTCTTTCCCTTTTGTTTTAAAATCATTTTTTCTTGTATTAAATGCATTCAAGTTTATACAAACTATATAATATCATTTCCAATCTACTCTAACTTGTTTTAGAACGCAATGAATAAGATCTAACACCATTTTTAGCAATTTTTGAAAAATTTTCATAGTTTTCTCAAAAACTTCATATTTTCTCAAAAATTTCATAGCCTTAGAAGTTTTTTGGTTTTTTCCTTTAAGTTTCAGCTATGTTTAAACTTATTTAAAGTTTTAAACTAACTTAGTTTGTTTCTAAATTTCTTTGCTAAATTTCTAAATTTGTGCCCTCATTTTGCATGTGACATGTGCTGTTTGATTCTTCATCAAAATGGCAAATAGGGATTCCTCTACAACTGGGTCAACTGCAGGGTTTGTCAGTGCCCCAGTAGACGCATGTCCATCAGGATATGTAGGAACGCGCCCTAAAGAGGCTAGAGACAAGGCATGGGCATATGCTTTTGAAGGACCCGAATATAATACCGTGATATGCATAAAATGTGAAAAACTAGTTAGTGGAGGCATATCTCGTTTGAAATACAACCTTGCAGGGATCACAAAGCGTGACACAAGGGTTTGTGACGCCACCACCTAGAAATAATGAGAGAGATGAATGCCTTGCTAGTTGTTGAGGAAGAGAAAAAGTTGCAAAGGGAAAGGGCAAAATTGGCCATGAGGGCAGCCATTTCTGATTCACAAGGTATCTCACATTGTCTCATTTTTAAGAATCATTTATTATTTTATAATCACCTCAACAGTTTAGATTTTGCTAACGTCTATAAGTTTATAACAATGATCATAATGAAATAATGTGGGTTGTGATTTGTGACCAGGTATCCCATCCAACCTTGAAGAAGATGAAGCAGCACTTGAGGGCATAGTGGGCTCTCATCGTGGCCCATGGATCCGCAAATCTACCTTGTCCTCGCCTTCCACTTCCGCTGGTTCTAGTAGACCAGCACCATGCTCATCTTCTATAGATAATTCTTTTGTGCCCAAAAACACACTTGGAGCACAACCATCACTAGAGGGTAGTGGGTGGAAGAGCGATGTGCATTGGCAAGTTGACATTCAATGTGCTGATTTTTGGTATTTTAACAATATCCCCTTCAATGTTGCAGCAAGTCCCTATTGGCTGAATTTTGTGACAGGAATCACTGTAGCGGGAAAAGGCTACAAGGCACCTACTCCTGCAGACTTGAGTGGGAGGTTAGTTCACTTTTACGGTTTTACAATTTACTTATTTTTGTTGAATGTAATTTTTTTAAACAAAGTTGTGTACTTAATGTTATTTTTATTTTGTTCTTGTAAATTGCTCAAAGATGCTGTTACTAGGGCCAATGAAGTGGTAGAAGACCAAAAATTGCAATGGAAACAATTTGGCTGCTCTATACTTTCAGATGGATGGACGGATGGAAGAAACTGTACCATCATCAATTTTTTAGTTTCTTGCAAGGATCAAGTGGTCTTTCTGAAATCCTTGGATGCCTCAAACAACATAAAGACAGCTGAAACTTTGGCTCTAATGTTAGAGCAAGTTGTGATGGAGGTGGGGGTTGCTAATGTGGTGCAAATAATAACCGACAATGCAGCGGCATATGTGGCAGCGGGCAGGATCCTCGGAGATAAGTATAGCACACTTTTTTGGTCTTCTTGTGCAGCGCACATCCTTGACCTTCTTTTGGAGGACATAGAAAAATTGGATTGGGTGAAATCGATTGTAGAGGCTGCAAGAAAGATAACAAAATATATCTACAATCACCCTTGGGTTCTCCACTTGATGAGAAAATTCACCCATGGGAAGGAGTTGGTTAGACCTACAGCTACAAGGTTTGCAACGATTTTCTTAACGTTGCAAAGTGTTCTTAGTTCTTTGAATCCTTTGAAGCAAATGTTTGTGAGTCAAGCATGGTTAGACTCAAGTTATTCAAAGAAGGTTGATGGTCAAAGTGTTGCATACATTGTCTTTGACAACCACTTTTTTGATGAGGCTACAGAAATTGTGAAGGTATCTTTGAAACTTGAAAAGTTGAATATTTATTTTTTTGTATCCAACAATCAAGTCTTTCATTATTAATTTGGAACTCTAGTCTATAATTAATGATAATCTTTTTCTACTTTTCAATTGTAGATGACAGAGCCCTTGGTTAGAGTTCTCCGCTTGGTAGATGGGGATCAAACCCCAATGGGGTATCTTTATGAGGCCATGGATAGGGCCAAAGAGGCTGTTAGAAATCACTACAAGGGGAACAGCCAAAACTTTGACCCCATATGGGAAATTATTGATAGGAGGTGGAACAATCAACTCCACCAACCCATTCATGCAGCGGGGTACTTCCTCAACCCTTCTTTTCGCTTCTCTCCATCCTACGGAGATCCCAATGGAGAGGTCATGGAGGGCTTCACTAAATGCATGCAGAGGATGGTACCTGAGGTTGAGGTGAGAGACCTCATTGTGGCCGAGATGGAAGTGTATCAGAATGCAACGGGCAAGCTATTCTCCTCAGACTTGGCAAGAAGAGGAAGACCGACTCAAACCCCAAGTACAATATTTGGATTTTTGGTGTCTTTCACATGCATGATAAGTAGATAAAAACTAAGTTACTAAAGTATGTTTTCACCTTGCTTTCTAACTCTTTAATATTTATCTTGCAGATGCTTGGTGGCGAAATTGGGGTGGGAATGTCCCAAATCTGCAAAAACTTGCCTTGCGCATCTTATGTCAGCCATGTAGCTCATCTAGTTGTGAGCGTAATTGGAGCTTATTTGAGGTCATTCACACGAAGAAGAGGACCAAGTTAGCACAGAAACGCCTCAATGACCTTGTTTATGTGCAATATAACCTTAAGTTGCGCATAAGAAAGGTAGAGTTACCACCAGCAGGGCCACTTAATTTGGATGGCATAGATCCGTATTGTGATTGGACATCACAGGAGCAGCCTCCATTGTTCACAGACGATGACATCTATGATTTGGAGAGGCAGGCTATGGAGGAGGGTGGAGTCACAGCAGGATTGGATGACATTCAGGAGGATGATCATGAGAGCAGTGAGAGTGAGGAGGATATAGATGATGAGGAGTCATTGCGAATGTCAGCACCATCTACATCTAGGGTGGAGGTCCAGTCACAACCAGTTGTGCAGAGGGAGGTGTCACAGCCACAGCGGACTACTAGGGCTAGACCCCCTCCCACTCCCGTAGTTTTTACTAGAGCTACTAGGAAGGGGAAGAGGAAGATGTAGACTAGTTTGATATTGTACTTGGCATATGTATTTGCTTATAGTTTTACAAAGACAATTTGCTGTTTTTAGTTTTCTTCAGAGTTCAGACTATCAGACTATGGCTACCAGCCATCAGCATTCCATATGAGGATGCAATTTTGATACATATTTGCATTTATATATATCTAGATCAGCTTGTTTGGTTTGTTTACTCATTTACTAACTCATTAGATGAATCTCCTTATTTAATTTTGCAAAAAAAATGCATTTCTAATTAAATTTAAGCCATTTTTTAAGTTCCTGAGTAGTTCGCCGATAAGTTCCCGACTTATCTCCGATATCTCCCGATATTTTTTTTTTTGCCCTCCGCGATAACTTGCCGATAACAATATTTTGAACTATGGTCAATAGCAACAAGAACAATAACCCACCTTCCAAATTGAAGCACACTACTATCATTTAAGTCTAATATAAATTATCGGTGTACATATTATAGGCATAGCGTTACAATTGCTTTCAAAGAGTTTGCACATTAGTGCCTGTGCATGAAATAACATTCCTATGAAATACTAACATGAAAAACCTTGGAAAGTGTGTTGGAGTTGACTGTTGCAGGTTTGACATTAACTCTAAAAAAGGCTGCTACAAATAGTGGATCAAGTATGTGTCTCCCAATGCCTCACTCTAGACCACATTCACCAATGATCTAAATTGGGGTTACACAATTACACCCCTAAAACTACACCTCTAGTTCATTGTAAGTGGACTGATATTAATACGAACAGGTCTGCTATACAGTTCCGAATATGATATAGCTCTGTTACAGCAAGATGGCACCTTGATGCAACCTCCAATATTCACCAAATCTTCTACAAAGGACCCAAATCAACACAAAACCAACCTAGCACTGAAGTATTGCTACAAAATGACATTAAGATGCATGTTCCAGGTCTGTAATGCACTTTTCATACTTTCCCAAAACCTTGCAAACAGTCTGCTATATGATTCTGAGCATGTAGCATGACTGTAACTACACTCTTAATTTCACGATTCTTAATGAAATGTTGCCAAATACTAATCAGAGGACCCCAAATAGCAAGAATTAACTACCAAACAGTAATAAGCACATTAGGGCAAACTTGGAAGGAAAGGCCCACTTTAATATTAAAAAAGAAAGAGTTTTATAAAAGAAAAATGTGTTTTTTTAAGAGCAAATGCAGCCTATCCCGCTGGGGATGCCTATCTGTCCCAAGGACTTCCAAGGTATCCCCAAGGAGTCCCCAGCCATCCCTAGGATGTATGGTCGTCCCCCCAATTTTGGGCGATGTCCCCAAGTTTCCAAGACGTCCCCTGTAATTTTTTGAAAATCGGGGACAGGTGGGACCATCCCCTAGCCGTTGCCCGTCCTGGAAACATCCCCAATATGGGGACACGGAATTTCAGGCCAGGGGACGCATCCAGGTTACACTGCTCTCTTGGCCTCTTCTCTTGATTCGATGACCACTTCTTTATTATTTTCCAGTATACCTTTGTGCTGGAATTGGCTGTTCCTCCCTTCACATTCAGATTTGATTATAGAATTGTTATGATGACTCAAGGCATAGGATTTTTTAACTCTTCAGTTGCATTTTTCCCCCTCTTTCAAGCTTTTTCAGCGCACTGTATTGATTTATTTCTAACATGAAGCTACAATCAAAACAGGATACAGCAACTCTCTTGCGATTACAAACAACCGTAGCTCCCAGTCAGGTTTTGATGTGAAGGGTTTGTCTTTAGCCTCTGCAGGCATCGCTCATAGTTCATTGTTTACGTATTCTACATTCTGGGAATGTTCTATCCGAATTCTAGTGTTAAAGACAGGGAAGAATCCCCAATCTTTCTAAGTTCCTATCATTGCAGACACCAAAGAATGTTTCTGAATCTTGTTTAGTCCTCATCCTTTCTCACAGTACAATGGAAACTGGGAATGGTCAATCTCAGGGAGATCAACTTCATTTTGCAGCGACACAGGCATGGTATATAAGCACAATACGATATTAAGTGTTGCGCCTTGACTTTCAAATGACCCTGAACTTAAATTAAGTTCTGCATTTGTCAAAGTCGTTGGCATGGTAATTTGGTAAATGGGCACAATACATAGTTGCAAGGGCCCTCTGTTGTTGCCATTGTTCGCAATTGGTTTGGCAAGTGCAAGACAGGACTCTTCATTGGCATCTGCAATTCTCACTCCTCAGATGGTACTGTATGTAGTACCCTTTTATGGACAGTGAAGATCTTTTGCTACCCTTATATAGTTGTTTGGTGGGCTGGTCTGCTGGGAGAGATGTTAGCATATGAAAGCTATCTTTGTTTGACGGGATACTCTGCTGGGCAGCGTATTGTGTGATTAGTCACAATCTCTTTACATTTTTATTAATTGTATTGTTCTCTGAATCTGGTGATTCAGTTGTAAGTGAGATCAGTTATTAGTTGGAGCCAAGGGCTCATTTGTGTTAAGCGACTAACGCTTTTCTGTGAATTTTTTCTTCAACTATTTCAATGTAATCGGTTTTGGGTATCCTAAAACCTCGGTCAGGGAGAAGAAGAAAAAATAAGTTTATGAATGAAGAAATTAAGCTCGAAAACTGATTAGAGATTCAAAGTGCATTTTCCGCTTATTGTTATTAAGAAAAAAACTACTATTTTTTCACCGCTGCGCTGCTACGAATTTCAGGTGCAACATGATCAGAGATTCGATTGAATTATCGAAGATACATACAAGTTGATATTGATTTGGAAATAAATTAATAAATACCTGCTCCTAAAACCTCATGAAAATGCCAACACGAAGAGCGGAAAATATAAAATACACCGCCTCCCACCTGCTTTTAAAAAGTACTGAAAAGAATACTGATACGAGCTGCGTTATATTACATCGAAGACTGTATCGAAAGTTCCTGGGCTGTAATCGGTGGAAAAATGTATACTGTAGTAAAGGCTGCTGATGTAAAAATATATTTATCATTTGCAGAGGATTCGCGAAATTTAATATTAAAATTAACTTTGTTATGAGAGGTGGGGTAGAAATTGCCCCTCCAATTTAGTAGTTTTCACTTTAGTTTTCATTAAATCTCTATTTTTAAGGAAGACCTTCTTCATGGCACCAAGATTGTTCACCAATATATAAGTAGCATGTTTTTATTTAAAAGTTAAAATAGCAATTCAATTTTAACTTAGTAGGTCGAGAGGCTCTCTACATGGGAGCAAATTTGTTTGTAAATATTTGGTCTTTATGACATTCATTTGTATGTTTTATTACATAAATTGACAATAAAAATGGTGGATAAAAGTAACTAATTATAATATGGTAAATAAATATTAAAATCAAACTAGAATGTGAAAGCTTGGCAATACATTCAAAGGATTAATGGTGGATGTAAGTAACCATTATTAGCAGATGAAGTGTTTAATTTCAACTTTCTTTTGATTGTGCAAATCAGTTTAAAAGAAGTCTCAACAATTAAGCTTATATCTTCCTGAATTCAACTTAAGACTCTTCCAGACAGAGTTACCAAGTGCATTTCCTATTATTTTACTATTTGTAATTTTGCATTATTGTAGATGCATTTTTTTTGCCTTGCATGTTTACCAGTGTCCATTTGTAACAAATTCTTCTATTCTTTTTGCTTTGATCAACAATGTGGGTCTCTCTTGGAAATCTACGAGTAACTTATTGGCATAAATTTTGTTCCTTTTTTATTTATCAACATTTGGAATTAAAGCAGTCCTATGTGGTGGCAATTGGATTGATCATTTTATTGCATCGAGATAACATTGACAAATCATTGACGGGATGATAAGATTGAAGGTGAAGGCGGGTTATACATTCTGCACGCTAATCTTAAAATGTTTTTTGGAACTAATGAATAGGCATTTTCACTATACAGATTGATGTGATTGAATTTGTCTTGTGCAAGATGTGGAATATTTCAAAGCTACAGTTTTACTTAATTTGAGCATGTGTTTTAAGATTAAGAAATATCTTTGTTTAGCATAGAGGTAGAAGTCTAACTTCGGCCCACAATAATTTTTGTAACCTCAATGAGAGCTTTTTTTTGCAAGCTATCAACACCTCTGTGCAACTCACTCTATTGTGTGGAGATTGACATATTGCTCATGAACACCTTTGTGTAGCTCATTCTATTGTGTGGAGATTGAGATATTGCCCATGATCACTCTTTTGTGTGGAGATTGGGATATTGTTCATGCATGGTAAATCTTCCTCTTTCCATTCTTTGAGGCTTTTTCTATTTCAAATACTATTTTCTTTACATGTTCCAGTTTTGGTATTTTGTTTTTTTAATGTTTATACTTTTTAATGTCTTCATGTCAAGAAGAATGAAAAAATAATTTAAATAATAATAGAAGTTGATTTGGGCATGAGCCTACAGCATAATAGTGTGTCACAAGCCCTGTTAAGAGGGTAGTTATGTGTTCAAATCCCCCAAAATTTCATGTTTGATGCGTGTGCCCGACAGATTTGAAATCAATGCATTGGTGAGGTGGGTAGTTTGGTGTGGGTCAACGGGAGGCATGAGGGTTTGTTGCTACATGACAAATAGAGTTATAAGGTGTATGCATATTATGGTGTGTTAGCTGGAGTCTACTACGCAGCAGTTGTGATGGTATAGGTGTTGGTCGCAGGAGTTCGAATGAGTCATCGACCAGTGAGTGGATCAGTGTTGGAGCAATAAGGGGTTCTTGCTAGTGGTGAGGTGCCTTTGACTAATGGACATAGTGGATGGGTTAATTGTGGTCACTACCAACTGATAAGGAGTCATAAGGAATTTTGGTGGTAGTCAAATTGAGAGTCATAAGTAGAAAGTATCATCGAGAGCCTAGACAGTGTGTTCACCATTCGTACACTTTGAGTGATAAGGGTCAAGCCACATAGAGAGATAAGGTGAGATTCATAGGCAGTTTAAAAAATGATTGATCTCGGAGGCATTAATGCCTCCACAGCTCACAATATTACCACGGGGATGGGGTCCCCCAAATGTGACCCCACTAGTTCAAAGCTCCAACTAAAAGAGATAATGAATGGGTTAATGGTGGTCACTAATAGTGGTGAGGTGCCTTCGACTAACGGCCACAGTGGACAGGTTAATGGTGGTCATTGCCAACTGTTAGGGAGTCATAAGGAATTTTGATGGCAGTCGAATTGGGAGTCATAAGTAGAAAGTATCATCGAGAGCCTGGACAGTGTGTTCGCCATTCATACACTTTGAGTGATAAAGGTCAAGCCACATGGAGAGATAAGGTGAGATTCATAGGCGGTTTAAAAAATGATTGATCCTGGAGGCGTTAATGCCTCCGCAGCTCACAATATTACCACGGGGATGGGGTCCCCCCAATGTGACCCCACTGGTTCAAAGCTCCAGCTAAAAGCGATAATGGAAAGGTTAATGGTGATCACTGATAGTGGTGAGATGCCTTCGACTAATGGCCACAATGGACAGGTTAATGGTGGTCACTGCTAACCACTAGGGAGTCATAAGGAATTTTGGTGGCAATCAAATTGGGAGTCATAAGTAGAAAGTATCATCGAGAGCTTGGACAATGTGTTCACCATTCGTACACTTTGAGTGATAAGGGTCAAGCCACATGGAGAGATAAGGTGAGATTCATAGGCGGTTTAAAAAATGATTGATCCTAGAGGCATTAATGCCTCTGTAGCTCACAATATTACCACGGGGATGGGGTCCCCCAAATGTGACCCCACTGGTTCAAAACTCCATCTAAAAGTGATAATGGATAGGTTAATGGTGGTCACTAATAGTGGTGAGGTGCCTTTGACTAACAGCCATAGTGGACGGGTTAATGGTGGTCACTGCCAATCGCTAGGGAGTCAAGGAATTTTGGTGGCAGTCAAATCGGGAGTCATAAGTAGAAAGTATCATCGAGAGCCTGGACAGTGTGTTTTCCATTCGTACACTTTGAGTGATAACGGTCAATCCACATGGAGAGATAAGGTGAGATTCATATGCGGTTTTAAAAATGATTGATCTTGGAGGCATTAATGTCTCCATAGCTCACAATATTACCATGGGGATGGGGTCCCCCAAATGTGACCCCACTAGTTCAAAGCTCTAGCTAAAAGCGATAATAGACAAGTTAATGGTGCTCACTAATAGTGGTGAGGTGCCTTCGAATAACAACCACAGTGGATGGGTTAATGGTGGTCACTGCCAAGCGCTAGGGAGTCATAAGGAATTTTGTTGGCAGTCAAATTGGGAGTCATAAGTAGAAAGTATCATCGAGAGCTTAGACAATGTGTTCGTCATTCGTACACTTTGAGTGATAAGGGTCAAGCCACATGGAGAGATAAGGTGAGATTTATAGGTGGTTTTAAAAATGATTGATCCTGGAGGCGTTAATGCCTCCGCAGCTCACAATATTACCATAGGGATGGGGTCCCCCAAATGCGACCCCACTGGTTCAAAGCTCCAGCTAAAAGCGATAAGGTGAGATTCATAGGCAGTTTTAAAATGATTTATCCTAGAGGTGTTAATGCCTCGATAGCTCACAATATTACCATGGGGATGGGGTCCCCCAAATGCGATCCCACTGGTTCAAAGCTCCAGCTAAAAGCGATAAGGTGAGATTCATAGGTAGTTTTAAAATGATTTATCCTAGAGGCGTTAATGCCTCGATAGCTCACAATATTACCACGGGGATGGGGTCCCCCAAATGTGACCTCACTAGTTCAAAGCTCCAATTAAAAGCGATATCAATAAAAAACAATCTCTTACCGAAGAAAAAATAATAGAAATTGATTTTGTGTTAAATAGTATTTTTAAATACAATGAAAAAAAATTACTAGTAGAGGAAACAAACTCTATTATTTTAAATTGATTTGGTTCTCAAAATTAAATTTTTAAATTAAAAAATATATTTTTAAATTAGTTAAATAAATCTTTTTCAAGTTATAAATTTATTTTAATTTTACAATATCAAATTATCTATGAATAAAACTTAGAATGTTTCTAATTAGACATGATTTTTTCTCAAATTTGAATTTATCTTTATGAATAAAATAGAATATTTTTTCAAATTAGAAAAATAAAATCTTTTCTTTTAATTTGATTTTCTTTTTAAAAGTGATTCTTAAAAAATACATATTTTTGAAGCTTCATCTATTTGATATTTCATATACTTAATTTTATTTAATTAACTAATCATTTTAAAGTTAGAATTTTGTTTAATTTAGAATCGACATAATTAAGACATTGTTAATTCTAACCCCTTCCAATTTAAAAATTAATATTAAGACATTATTAATTGTGATCCTTATAATACTTAATATCGCATAATTTCAAGTCATCGTTAGTGTCACTATTAAGCTTAATATTGTCATGGCATACTTAAATAACTACATCATACATCATTTAATGGATAATAAATCTTAGATGATTTAGATTGTTATTGTAATCATACTTAATCTATTTGAAATCTTAAACCTAATTGACCACTACAGTGGATTGAACAATCACATAAGTTTGGCACTAAACAAAATTAAATTGTGATACTAAACCTAATTCAACACTAATCTTAAACTAAACTAAACCCTAACCGTTATAAAACTAAAGTTTCATTGAACTAACAAAAATGATAAGGTTGGTTTTTTTTTTCATCAAATAAAAATGACAACTTTTATTTCACTATAGACTATTGCTTTTTTATTTTTTAATGTTTTTTATGAATATAAAAGATTCCTTACATTTGATATCTCTTGGCATTTTCTACATAAATTTCATTTATAAAATCTAGGTATGCTAGTTATAGATTCATTTACGTAAGGCAAATTTACAATGTAGAAATGAATCTTGTTCGAATTTGTAGTGTGAAAAGTGACCTCTTAAATTCCAAATTCAAATTCTATCCTACATTAAATAGACTCCTTTGCAAATAATTGTTATTTGCTAATTGAAAAATAAAATGTTTTAACTTGCATGTTAGGTTGTTCTATAAAAGGACAAACCCTATTTCATTATTATTATTATTATCAAGATTTTAGGCCAAAGAGATTTATGTCAAGAATCTACACATTGCATTAGCATTGACTAGACATTATACATGATTGTTAGGCGTAGTTTTGATCATTGTTCAAACTATTAGATTCTATGCAATTCTTTGACTAAGCAAAAAAAACTTGCATATCAAGCTCCCCAAAGTGTTCATCAACATTGCTAATTTTTAAACACATGCTCCAAATATTATAATATATCTAGGAAGAGTAACGACAAAAATAATAAACATGAAATATTACTTACTTCTATTCAATGTTTATTCAACCATGCACATTATATTTTAATAGGATTTTCATATTCTATAAATTAAGAAACCTCCTTATAACAACTCCCATAATCACAAGATACAAAATAATTATGGGTATAAGTAGGATATATTTTTCATAGCAAGTTAAATTGTGATATTGCTACCAGGATTGAACTATGTGGTTTTTGAGTCAAACTCATAAACCTATGTTTCATGAGTAGCGGTTCAGAAAAACCCATCTCTCATGAGAATGAATTGAATACTTAACACTCATTTCATCAAGGTGATGCTCTTATAGGTGAAGAATAAGGACTTCCCAAGAGGTGACCCATCTCAATACTACTCCAACTCAAACATGCTTAACCTAAAAAATTCCTACAAGGTTAAGCCCACTTTTCTTGTGAACCGATTTGTAAAGCATTCAGCAAATGTTGTGTCTCATGAACCATTCATTAGAAATCCCCTTAAGCTCATCAATTGATAAGTAAAAGATATTTTCCATAGCAATCCAAATTGTGATATTGCTATCAACATTCAACTGTGTATTTTTTAACTCAAAGTCATTGACTCATGTTTCATGAGTAGTGGCTCACAAAAACCCTCATTTCATGAGAATGAATAGAATACTTAGCACTCATTACATCTAGGTGATGCTCATAGAGGTGAAGCATCGAAACTTCCTAGGAGGTCACCCATTTGAGTACTAGTCCAACTCAGGCATGCTTAACCTCATATTTTCCTCCAAGGTTAAGCCCACTTTGCTTGCAAACCTAATTGTAAAACCTTTAGCAAATGTTGTACCTTGGGAACCATTCATTATAAATCCACTTAAGCTCATAAATTGATAAGTAGGAGATATTTTCCACATCAAGTCAAATTGTGATATTGCTATCAAGATTCAACTCTATAGTTTTTTATTCAAATGCATTGACCTATATTCCATCAATATTGGTTCACAACAACCCATCTCTCATGTGAATGAATGGAACACTTAGAACTCATTGCATCTAGGTTATGCTCACATAGGTGAAGCATAAAAACTTCTTGGGAGGTCACCCATTTCAATACTACTCCAGTTCAAGCACACTTCACCTCAAAGTTTCCTCCAAATTTAAGCTCACTTTTCTTGCAACCCAATTTGTAAAACCTTCAAAAAATATTGTCCCTTATGAAAAATTCATTAGAAATCCCCTTAATTTCATCAATTAATGAGTAGGAGAAATTTTCCACAACAAGTCAAATTGTGATATTGTTAACAGTTGTAAACTATGTAGTTTTTTAGTCAAACTCACTGACCCATATTTCATGAGTAGTGGTTCACAACAACCCATAGCTCATGGAAATGAATGGAACACTTAGCACTCATTTCATTTAGGTGATGCACACATAGGTGAAGTATTGGGACTTCCTGGGGGCTTACCCATCCCACTACTACTCCAACTAAAGTATGTTTAAACCTTAGAATTTTCTCCAAGGTTACACCCACATTGCTTGCAACCCCATTTGTAAAACCTTAATAAAATGTTGTGTCTTATGAACCATTCATTAGAAAACCCCTAAAGCTCATCAATTGAAGATTAGGAGATATTTTCCGCAGCAAGCCAAATTGTGATATTGCTATCAAGATTCAACTATGTATATTTTAGTCAAACTCGTCATGAGTAGTGGCTAGAATGAATTGATCACTTAGCACTCATTACATATAGGTGATGCTTACTGAGGTGAAACATCAAGACTTCCTGGGAGGTCACCCATTTGAATGCTACTCTAACTAAAGTGTGTTTAACCTAGGAGTTTCCTCCAAGGTTAATCCCACTTTTCTTACAACCTCATTTGCAAAATATTCAACAAATATTGTGCCATTTGAACCATTCATTAGAAATCCCATTAAGTTCATCAATTGATAAGTAGGAGATATTTTTCACAGAAAGTCAAATTTTCATATTGCTATCAAGATTCAACTATGTAGTTTTTTAGTCAAAGTCATTGACCCATGTTTCATGAGTAGTGCTTCACAACAACCCATATCTCACATGAATGAATCAAGCACTTAGCATTCATTGCATTTAGGTTATTATCATAGAGGTGAAGCATTGAGACTTCCTAGGAGGTCACCCATCCCAGTACTAATCCAGGTCAAGCATGCTTAACCTTGGAGTTTCCTTCGAGGTTAAGCTCACTTTTTTGGAAACCCCTTTTAAAAAACTTCAATAAATTTTGTGTCGTATGAACCATTCATTAAAATACCCTTAAGCTCATCAATTGATAGGTAGGAGATATTTTCCACAAGTCAATTTGTGATATTGTTATTGGGATTCAACTGTGTAGTTTTTTATTCAAACTCATTGACCCATGCTTCATGATTAGTTGTTCACAACAACCCATCTCTCATGATAATTAATGGAACAATTAGCACTCATTGCATCTAGGTGACCCTCACAAAGGTGAAGCATTGGGACTTCCTGGGAGGTCACTCATGCCAATTTTACATTAGCTCAAGCATTCTTAACCTTGGATTTTCCTCCAAGGTTAAGACCATTTTATTTGCAACCTCATTTGAAAAAACTTTGGCAAATGTTTTGACTTATGAACCATTAATTAGAAATCACATTAAGCTTATCAATTGAAAAGTGTGAGATATTTTACACAACAAGTCAAATTGTGATATTGCTATCAAGATTCAATTGTATGTCTTTTTATTCAATCTCTTTAACCCATGTTTCATGAGTAGTAGTTCACAAAAACCCATATCTCATGAGAATTAATGGAAAACTTGTCACTCATTGTATCTAAGTTATGCTCACAAATGTGAAGCACCTGAACTTCTTGGGAGGTCACTCATCCAAGTACTACTCTAGCTAGAGCGCACTTCACCTCAAAGTTTCTTCCAAGGTTGAGCCCACTTTTATTTCAAACCCATTTGCAAAACCTTCACCAAATGTGTGCCTTATGAAACACTCGTTAGAAACCCCCTTATGCTGACCAATTGATGAGTAGGAGATATTTTCTGCGACAAGTCAAATTGTGATATTGCTATTAGGATTTACTGTGTAGTTTTTTAGTCAAACTCATTGATCCATGTTTCATGAGTAGTGGTTCACAACAACACATCACTCATGGGAATGAATGTAACACATAGCACTCTTTTCACCTAGGTGATGCTCATAAATGTGAATCATCGAGACTTCCCAAGAGGTCACCCATACAAGTACTACTCCATCTCAAGTGTGCTTAACCTCAAAATTTTCTCCAAGGTAAAGCACTAGGATGTCTTGGGAGATCACCCATCCCAATATTACTCCAAATCAAGTGCGCTTAACCTTGGAGTTGTACTTGAGATGTAGTAGTACTAAGATGGGTGACCTCCCACAAAGTCTTGATGCTTCACCTTTGTAAGCATCATTTAGATGCAATGAGTGATAAGTGTTGCATTCATTCTCATAAGAGATTGGGTTTTGTTAACCGCTGCTCATGAAACATGGGTTGATGAGTTTGACTCAAACACTACATAGTTAAATCTTTGATAGTAATATCACAATTTGTGTTTCTTTTGAAAACATCTTCTACTTTTCAATTAATGGGCTTAATGGGATTTCAAATGAATAGTTTTTAAGGTACAAAATTTGTTGAAGGTTTTGAAAAGAGGTTGTAAGCAAAGTGGGATTAACCTTAGAAGGAACTTCAAGGTTAAGAACAATTGAGTTGGAGTACACTAAGTGTTCCATTTATTCTCATGAGATATGGTTGGTTGTGAACCACTACTCATAAAACATGGGTTAATCAGTTTGACTCAAAAACTACACAATTGAATCCTGATAGAAATATCACAATTTTACTTGTTGTGGAAATTATCTCCTGCCTATCAATTTATGAGCTTAAGGGGATTTCTAATGAATGCTTCATAAGGAAAAAATTACATTTTTTTAAGGTTTTACAAATGGAGTTACAAGCAAACTGGGATTAACCTTGGATGAAACTCCAAGGTTAAGTGTGCTTGAGTTGGAGTGGTACTGGAATGGGTGACCTCCCGAGAAGTCTTAGGGCTTCACCTCTATGAGCCTCACCTAGATCCAAAAAGTGCTAATTTTTCCACTCATTCTCATAAGAGGGATATTCTAAATCATAACTTGTGAAGCATGGGTCAATGAGTTTGAATCAAAAACTATTCAGTTGAATCATAATAACAATACCATAATTATGACTATTATATCATCTTAAAATGGAAGCACCCATGATAAGACATCTCAGTATTGCTTAATGGGATGCTTTGGGCCCCTTTTGGATGCCTCTTTAATATTTGGATATCCTCCTTTATATTCATGTGTTCTTTCCTTTTCCCCACTTCTTTTTCCCTCTTTTTGAGACCCGAGGACAAGGCTGAATTTTGGACCTGATCATTAGTTCTAGGCCAAATTTTGGCCCTGACCTTGTGGGTCGCCCTTTTCGGGATCCCGGACCCTTTAAAAAAATTTAATTTTCTCACACCTTCTGATTGGCCCTTCTCAATTTTGGAGACATAAATGGATGTAAATAGAGGCCTTCCCTCTTCATTTTAGGGATGGAAGAATATCAATTCAATCCACAAGTGTCAATATTTCATAGTTTCAAGCTATTTCATGCTCTCATGTGCTCTCAAGGTGTCCATTTAAGATCAAGGATTCAAGCTTTCAAGCAATTGAAGGATTTTTTCAAAGACATTCAAATATAATATCATTCTTGCATTCTTTCCCCTAGATCTAGCTTCTTTCTTCAAGGAGATAGTGGAGTTGGCCATCAAGGAGGGAAGATTTACCTTCATATATTCAAGATCCATTGTCACATCTTCAAGATCTACAATTGTTCCTCCAAGATCTATCATTATTCTTCACGAAAAATTTCCTGCATACAAATACATTTAGGTGTTGATATACATTGATTTCCTTTCTAGGTCTTTGGTGTTGAATCAAGGCTATTTCATTAACATACTTGATTACATCTTAAACACAATTGCATATTCATTGATTAGTATTGATTTATTGTTAGATCTATTTCTACTACTTGCTAGCATTATCTTTCTTATTTTTTAAAGGTTGATTTTAATTCCTAAACCAAGGTTAGACTGAGGCAAGCCCCTCTCCAAAAACACAAAACCCTTTTTCTCTTGCAGATCCAGATTTATAAGCTTTCAGAATGATTTTTGGGAGTTTTTGTAACAAGGCACAGTTGCAGATTCAAAATCAGGAAAGATCAACAGAGAAGGTCTAGGCTAAATTTTGGCCTAGTCCTGGGTCAAGGCTAACTTCAAGTCAACATAAACCTGAAAATCAGCCTAGTCCAAGAGTAGAATAGTTTCTAGGTTTTGCAAAGCTCATAGTTTTAATCTCAGTTCCTTGATTTTAGTCATTTATAACACAGTCTGACAAGGTATTTATAAGTTTTTATTTTGCAAGGTAAGTTCTCCTTTTTTTTAATTTCAATACTTTCTTTCATACATTTTTATTTTATCCTTCATTTCCAAAACCCTCTCTTTGTGGAGGTAAGAGGGAAGTTAATCCAAGCAATTTTTCCCTTTGTGAAGGTAATTAATTGACAATTTCTCTTTTCTTAATCGAGCCTCCTTTGGTGGTGGAATCTTGATATTCTATCTCCATTTGTTATAGGGTGGATCTTATTTGGCCCTATACATTTTCGTGAACCTAACGGATTCCCTCCTTTGTTTGATTTTGGAGTTAGATTGCTTCTTTGTGCATCTAGTTAGATCTCCTTTCGCATTATCTTCTTTACATTGTTTGCATATTGATTTTGTTAACTACATTGATTCATTTTCATATATTTGCATTGTGAAAATTCAAAAAAATTGCATCCTACATTCTTAGATTGCATTGTATTTTGTTTCAAACAATATAAAAACACAAAAACATTTCTTCTAAGTCATTGCATTTCATTTTCAAAGGGATTGTTATCTTTATTTTCAAGTTTTCTTCATGATCTTCAAGATATTCCATTTCATGCTTATGATGATACTTTATTTTTTCCTTTCATTTATTCTCATGAAAACATTTCTTCAAAACATCCTCCTCCAAAAGGTAATCTTTTCCAAGATGATGTTGATCAAGCTCTAGTGAGTCATGATGTTCCTAACTTGGATAATCCTACTATTTGGGATGAGCCCTTGGATAGGGATATTGACTACTCTCTTCCTCGTAAAACTTTTATGAGTCATGATTAGTCCTCTCCTAATGTGTGCTTTCTTCCATCCTTTGATAATCCTACTATTTGGGATGATCCCTTGGATAAGGACACAGATTAATCCCTTCCTCATGAAACAACCATTATACAATTGGATTATAACATGATTATTGCTCCTAATGATCAACCACTTCCTATGCATTTCATTGATATTCCTTCTATAGATGAGGCCTTGATGAGTTATGTTTTTCCTTCTCCTAAGAGTGCCTTAGAAATAGAATATCACACGATTGATACTTCTTCTTGTTCCTTTCAAGATATATCTCAAATAAAAAATGGGCGTGTTGAAAATGGTGACCATGATGATTTTATTTTCACAAATTCAACCTTAGACCATAAGGATCCTAATCACATCAACCATATTGGTTCCCTATCAAGTCTTCAAGATTGGGGCACATTAAATTTCACACCAACATTTTATACCAAAACTAACATCCTTGACTTTGGAAATCAAAAGCATTTATTTGATGAGTGTATGCATATTAAATGATTATCTTTACATTTCAATCTAATTATACCTAACTTGTTTTTTTTATGCTTCATCAAATTCATAAAACTAGTCAATTTATCATTATTTGCAATTCATTGCTTATGGTATATTTCAAATGAATTTTGGTGATAAACGGTATCTTTTTCATGATCATTCTACTTAGTACATCTACATCCCTATTATGTTGCTCCTCGCTTTGTAACATTTCTATCATATCCTTTGGGGGCTCATTTTCCTACTTTGTGAACAGCATAATAGTCATTTCCCATGTCTCCTCACTTGGAGGGCAAGGGCCCTATTTCCTTTTCCTATCTATATCACATGATCCATTTCCCCCTTTGTTGACTTGTTTTCCTTTTATGTGATGAAATCTTTTCTTAAATACATTTATTGTGTTACATAAGGATTAACATCCTAAGTAAAATCTTATGTTTTCTTGAAATCACATGTCTAGTATAAATTGAAACCACTTAGGGGGGAATAATGTGTCCTTATTCTCTTCTTTTCTTGTTCAATGCATCCAATACCCCTTATGAACTTGAATTCTCTTATAATTTTATGTTCTTTCTTGCATTAATTTATTGTGTTACATAAGGATTAACATCTTGAGTGCAATCTTATGCTTGTAAGTGCATCTTTGTTATAAAGGATCTCACATTTAGGGCATATATTGGATATTTATTTCTCCTTATCTCATGGATATTTTATCTCTTTGTTGTTCCTCCCATGTTCACTTAAGTAGGCATAGCATGGTATCCTTTCATCTCCTTCATTCATTTCTCTATAGGTTTTCCTTATATATGATACATTCTTATATATGGGTATGTAATGCTTTGTTTCATGCAAGACGTGATTTTCACTTCCCAACAATGTCTTTCCATGCCTTGGATTTTAATGTTTTTCATTTATTAATCATCTATAGTTTTCTTCATATGTGATATCTTTTTAGCATTTTGATTTGCATATCCTATGATGTTTCTTGCCTTCTTTTTCTCTATGGTGTGGCATTATTCTATGATACATCTTGCTTGATATAGGGTGTTTTGTTTTATGCAAGGCTAGATTATGGTCATTGCATGCAATTATTCTTTATATCTTACAAGCTTTTGTTTATCTCTTTATAATCCACCATGGACTTCTCATTCTTGCCTCATGCTTGGGGGGTAAGGTTATTTGTACATTCTTTCTCTCTTTGTCTTAAGGGTCTACTTTCCTTAGTACAATGGCATTTGTTTATAAAGAATTGTTGTCTTCTTCATGACATCTATTATATACAAGAGGTGCATGTCATTAATCATCACCTCTTCTTTATTTGAAAAACTATGTTCATTATAAACATTAAACCTTACTTTTTGGTTCAAAGTTTCTCATCCTTCATCCAAGGATCCCTATTCCACCTGGACACTAATGAAATACAACTGATTGAATACCTGAATGACTTTAAGATCAGTAATTAGAGATCACCGAGTTACTGAAATGATATGTAAGATAATTAAATCAGTCATTATGTTGTCATTGATGTCAACTAGTTTTGACAGTACTTATCATGTAAGTTAAAAACATCTAAACATTTGTAAAAAGAGAGAAAAGGTGAAGAACTGAGATATCTACATGGAGAGAGATGGATATGACAGATGAGGATAAGGAATACTTTGGGTAACTTATTGATGAGTCTATGATCTCATATTGTTGACTTGATTATGTTGCATTAATCTATTATGAAGAAGGAAGCAAAATTGTACAAGGCAATGTGGTCGGTAAATGAAGCACTTCAGTATACACCGAACTAGTGTAGTGTATACCAAGTGACAATATTAACCGAGCTTGTCTTCGCCGACACATTTCTTTTTTAACTGAGTATGGATGAAAGTATTAAATACTTAGTTCAGCCGACTGAATTTGATGAGCTAGAAATTGTTATGATTTCAAGATTGAGGATAAAGTTTGTTATGAGATCCACAGCTGACAAAATTCAGAGAAGATCTAAAGGATGAAATCAAAATGTGTTATTGACACAACTATCGAGGAAGTTTTAAGAGGCAAAATCAACGAAGAATAATAAGCGGCAAAATATGATGGTTGATACAAAAATGATTTATTTGTTTATATAAGAGATATGAGTTTCTTTATTGAAACATGCCAGAAGAAAGAAGACTACAGAGATTTCACGTGAATACATTTTCATGCATGCCTAATCAAACTGGTTGAAGGAGAACCAAACTACAGAATAATACTGAGAGTCAGGGAGCTATTACCGAGTGAAAGTAAGTTGAGGAATCGAATTGAAATATTGATCAGAGGATTTGTATGGGCTTAGAATAGATCTGAACATCTACAAATTAAGTTGTATTGTAATCAGATCAACTACAGTTTCACTTTAACCATTGATATAGAAAATCTCCTAACCGAGTGGACTTAACTATCTTATGTTATGCCCCTATGTCATTCAAGGAATGTACATTGTTATCTTATTGACCCCACAGTGAATGTTGGTTGAAAGTTAATTATTAGTCTTAAATTCTCTAACAAGGTCACACCTAACAATGTGTTTGTAACCTTTAATAGGGTTGTCTCTTCACCGAGCTCACTTCAGAAGAGTGAAAATTATTTTGGGTTACCGGTCCCAGGTGGTTTTTCCCTTAACAAGGTTTCCATGTTAAATCATTGTGTTATGTGTGCTTGTGATTATTGTTATATTGTCATACTTTACATACTGCATATTTGATTTGGTTAGTAATCAAAGTGAGTTAATTAACTGGTAATCGATAAAAGGCATAGGTAGTTTAATAGTTTATGTTACTGAGATGCAGAATTTATTGAAATTGTTTTGAGTGTTACATCTTTGTATTTGGGACTGTAGGATAATTGATCTAACTGATTCACCCCCCTCTCAGTTATTCTAACAATTGGTATTAGAGCATTGGTTGCTTGGAACAAATTTTTAAGGACTTCAATAGAAAGATTACAAGATGTATAAGAGGGAAGTGTCGAAGCTAAATAAGGACAACTTTACTATATGGCAAAGTTGAATGAAACTTCACATATCCAGAATTGGAGATTTTGCCTTATATCTACTTGAACATGGATACTTACAACCACCGACTGGACCTTTAACTCTTGATCAGTTGAAAGATCGACATGAACACAACTTGACTATGATAGAGATTGTTGTTGCTCTATCTGATGCAGAATTTGAGGATGTCAAGACTTGCGCTACTTCAAAGGAAATGTGGGATAAACTTGCTCTAGTCTATGGTGGTGATGCAAATGTGAAGAGAGCCAGAGCTGAAATCCTAAGAGGCAAATTTGATGATATGAGAATGAAGGAAGGAGAAAACATTACACAATATACAAACTAAATCAAAGAGGTAGTGAATGCTATCTAAGGAGCTGGTGGTGTCATTGATGAAGATATAGTGGTAAGTAAGATTCTAAGAACCTTGTTGCCTGCTTATGCAATAAGAAGATCTGCTATACATGAAATGAGGTCTACACCTGGTAGCACTCTTACTCTTGATAGTCTGATTGGTAAGTTAACAACTTTTGAGCTGAATAATTTTGATAATAGTGTTGTACCATCTATTGAGTCTACTTTTATGTCTACTCTGAAGATCAATAAATCTAGTAGTAGACATAATATAAGGAATGATAGTGATAGTAATACTGATGATGAGATTGATGAAGTTGAAGCTCTTATGGCCTGGAGAATGCCTAAAGGTAAAGGTAGATATAAAGCTAAATTACCTTTAGCTTGTTTTAATTGCAAAGAAGTTGGCCATATTGCTACTAGATGTCCCAACAGGAAAGAGGAAGATAAAGACCAAGATAGATCTGGTGATGGAAGATATGGAAGAAGAAACAATAGAGGTTACTAACACTACAACAAAAATAACCAAGATCACAAAGATAAGGGCAAAAAGGCATGTTATTTGGTTGAAGATGAGGACACCGACACCGACATTGATGATGATATTGAGGTAGTATTTGTTGTGATGAAAGATGATTCTAAGGAAGAGGAAAGGTATGTAGAAACATCACTCATTTCTAAAGTTAGTAAAAATGATACTTCGATCATTGATAGTGGTTGCACACATCACATGACTGTTGATGAAGATAATTTTGATCATCTTGAGCATTATAATGGAGGATCAGTCAAAATGGGTAATGATACACCATGCATGGTTAAAGGAAAAGGATCTTTATGTATAAATGATAAAATCAAATGTGATAATACTTATTGGGTAAAAGGACTGAATTACAATTTGTTAAGTGTAGCACAGCTTAACAACTTAGGTCACTGAGTGGAATTTGAAAGCAAGAAGTTGAAGATCTATGATGAGAGTGGAAAGCTTGTCGGAATAGGAGGACAATCAAAAGGTAACTTATTATATCTTGACAATGCTGAGACTTCTTGTTTACTGGTGAAAAATGAAGATGCATGGTTATGGCATAAAAGGTTATGTCATGTAAATTTTGATAACATGATTAAGATCAGTAGAAAGAGAAAATTTAGAGGACTGCCTAGCCTAACTAAACGGAATCATGTTATGTGTCATCAATGTCAAAAAGGGAAGATGACAAAATCTAGTTTCAAAAGTAAAGACTATTCAACAAAAAGAATCTTGGAGTTAGTTCACACTGACCTATGTGGTCCCATGAGAACTCAAAGCTACTTTGTAGATAGATACTTTATTTTGTTTATTGGTGACTATACTAGATTGATGATTGTTATGTTTTTGAAAGAGAAATCAGAGGCATTTAAAATGTTTAAATGGTACAAGGCTAAAGTAGAAAAAGAAACCAGAAGAGAACTAAAATGCTTGAGGTCTGATAGAGGTGGTGAGTTTATTTCTGATGAATTCACTAACTATTGTAATGAGCATGGCATCAAAAGATAGGTTTTTGCACCTCGAACACCGCAATAGAATGGGATTGCTGAAAGGAGAAACAGATCTATAGTGGATTGTGCAAGAAAATTGATGATAGAGAAAAAGGTTGCACATATGTATTAGAGAGAAGCAGTTAGCACAACTATATATTTCATGAATTGAGTACAATTAAAGAAAGACACAAACAAGACACCCTACGAGTTACGGTTTGGATACACACCGAGTGTAAGTTACTTCAAAAATTTTTGTAGCAAATGTTTTATTCTAAAACATGACAGGAATGGGAAATTTGACTCAAAAGGGGATGAGGGAATATTTCTTGGATATTCTACTAAAAGTAAAGCTTACAAGTGTCTGAACAAAGTTACTAATAAGATGATTGAAAGTGCTAATGTCAGAGTTGATGAATTTGCTAATAAAAATGATGAAGAAAGCACTAAGGAGTCAGAAGACTATGGTAGATTTGCTTATGTTGAAGATCCAGAGTATCTACTAAAGCCACAGGCTGAGTCGACCAAGTATTAGGAAAACAACACTGAGGAACAGCAAAGGGAAACCGAGGATCGGGAAGAAGTTGCCGAGCAAGGAAATGAACCTAAACATAATGAAGAACAAAGAAGAGATCAAGTGCTAGTAAGATTGTCAGAAGACATCATCCTGAGAACCAAATCATTGGAGATAAGCAAGCTAGGATACTGACAAGAAGTAATTTAAGACAAAATGCATGCTTAGTTTGTGAGTTTGAACCTAGGAATTTTAAGGTTGCACTTGAGAATGATGAATGGATCAATGCTATGAATGAAGAGATATAACAAATTGAGAAAAATAAGACATGGACCTTAGTACCTAGACCGAAAGATAAAAATGTTTTCGGTACTAAATAGATTTTTAGAAATAAGCTAAATGAGAATGGAGAAGTTACTAGGAACAAAGCTAGACTTATTTGCAAGGGATATGCTCAAGAAGAAGGTATTGATTATGGTGAAACTTTTGCACCTGTTGTTAGACTAGAAGGAGTCTTCATGTTACTTACATATGTTGTACATAAGAAATTCAAGGTCTATCAAATGCATGTTAAGTCAGCTTTTCTGAATGGATTACTAGAAGAGGAGGTCTACATAGAACAACTAGAAGGATTTGTAGATCTAAATCAGAAAGACATGGTATGTAGACTGCACAAAGCTTTATATGTATTAAAGCAAGCACCAAGAGCATGGTATGAAAGGTTACATACTTATCTTTTAAGTATTGGTTTTGTAAGAACTAGTGAAAACAATAATTTGTACATGAAAGGAGGATCTGATGATACTATTTTAATTGCTGAAATATTTGTGGATTATATAATCTTTGGAGGACAGGATCATATTTGTAAATCATTTGATGATGAGATGAAAAAGGAATTTGAAATGTCAATGTTGGGAGAGATTAAATTCTTTCTAGGCTTGCAGGTTATTCAACAGAATGATGGAATTTTCATCACATAATCAAAGTACATTAAGGAAGTATTGAGAATATTTGGCATGGAAGATGCTAAACCAGTAGGAACACTGATGGTCACAGGCTGCAAATTGATAAAAGATGATGAATCTACATAGGTAAATCAGACATTGTACCAATCTATGATTGGTAAACTAATGTATGTAGTACACAATAGGCCTGATATTGCACATGCAGTGGGGATTGTGGCTAGATTCTCTGCCAATCCAAAGGATTCACATATGGTTGCAGTGAAAAGAATCTTGAGATACCTAAAGAAAATAGAGGATTATGGTTTATGGTATCCTAAGGTAGGAAAATTTGAACTATGAGTTTACACCGACGTAGATTGGGTTGGAAATATAGATGACAGAAAGAGCACAACTAGAGGAGCATTTTTCTTTGGTGAAAGACTTGTAACTTGGACAAGTAAGAAACAACCTTGTATTTCTCAGTCTACTACTAAAGCAGAATATGTTGTTGTTGCTACAAACTATTTAAATATTTCTTATATCAAACAAGTGTTGGAAGGGATGAATGAGGTAATCACTGAGCCGGTGATTATATAATGTGACAACACTAGTGCAATAAATATTTCTAATAATTATGTAATGCATTCAAAGACAAAACATATTTCAATTAAGTATCACTACTTAAGAGAACAAGTACATGAAAAGCAAGTCAAACTGGAATATGTCACATCAAAGGTGCAACTTGCTGATATTTTTACCAAGCGTCTACCGAAGGACACTTTTGAATACTTGAGGACTAGACTTGGGGTCTGTCCCTTGTCTATCGGTCACTAATGTGATATGGAGGTTGCATCAGGCTAATCTTATCAGAAGATCATTCATGTTGATGCAACATAGCTCACACTTTAGATCATGTCTAAGGTTGTGAAAGATTTGAGGAGCTAGAATGGAGATTTGCATATCAGTATGTATAGAGATACATTGTCTACACCGAACAACAAAGAGTTACTTGGCTATTGCAGAGTTGTATGTTTTATGTTTTTCTTTGGCATTGTTGTCAAAGGGAGAGATAAACAATGAGGAGAGATAAAATAGAGAGATCATGAAATATCTATCTAAGGGAGAGACAATCTGAGAAAGTTAGGGAGAGATTTGAATATTTGTTGCTGAGAACAAAAGGAATCTAAGAGCTGAAAAGATCAAATCTACAAAAGAGAGTCTGCACTTGTAATATTGTTATGTAACATAGTGATTAAATATATTAAATATCAAGCTAGGGAGAGCTTACTGAGCTATAAAATTTACTTACATAGTTGTAGAATACATGTTTGGCATGTGCATGACATATTTCATATTGCTTGTGTTGCTGTCAATGCCAAAGGGAGAGATTGATAAACTACAACTGATTGAATACCTGAATGACTTGAAGATTAGTGATTAGAGATCACCAAGTTACTAAAATGATATGTAAGATAATTAAATTAGTCATTATGTTGTCATTGATGTCAACTAATTTTGACAATACTTATCATGTAAGTTACAAACATCTAAACATCTGTAAAAAGAGAGAAAAGATGAAGAACTGAGATATCTACATGGAGAGAGATGGATATGATAGATGAGGATAAGGAATACTTTGGGTAACTTATTGATGAGTCTATGATCTCATATTGTTGACTTGATTATGTTGCATTAATCTATTATGAGGAAGGAAGCAAAATTATACAAGGCAATGTGGTCGGTAAATGAAGCACTTCAATATACACCGAGCTAGTGTAGTGTATACCGTGCGACAGTATTAATCAAGCTTGTGTTCATCGATGCATTTCTTTGTTAACTGAGTATGGGTGAAAGTATTAAATGCTTAGTTCAGCCAACTAAATTTGATGAGCTAGAAATTGTTATGATTTTGAGATTGAGGATAAAGTTTGTTATGAGATCCATGACTAACAAAATTTGGAGAAGATGTAAAGGATGAAATTGAAATGTGTTATTGACACAACTACCAAGGAAGGTTTAAGAGGAAAAATTAATGAAGAAGAATAAGTGGCAAAATCTGATGGTTGATACAAAAACGGTTTATCTATCTATATAAGAGATGAGTTTCTTTATTGAAACATGCCAGAAGAAAGAAGACTGCAGAGATTTCACATGAATATAGTTTCATGCATGCCTGATCAGACTGGTTGAAGGATAACCGAACTGTAGAACAGTACCAAGCGTCAGAGAGCTATTACCAAGTGAAAGTAAGTTGAGGAAGTGAATTGAAATATTGATCAGAGGATTTGTATTGGATTAGAATAAATTTGAACATCTAAAAATTAAGTTGTATTGTAATCAGATCAACTACTGTTTTAGTTTAACCATTGATACAAAAAATCTCCTAACCTAGTGGACTTAACCATCTTATGTTATGCCCTTATGTCATTCAAGGAATGTACATTGTTATCTTATTGACCCCATAGTGAATGCTGGTTGAAAGTTAGCTATTAGTCTTAAATCCTCTAACAAGGTCACACCTAACAATGTGTTTGTAATCTTTAACAAGGTTGGCTCTTCACCGAGCTCACTTCAGAAGAGTGAAAATTATTTTGGGTTACCGATCCTAGGTGGTTTTTCCCTTAACAGGGTTTCCACGTTAAATCATTGTGTTATGTATTTTTGTGATGATTGTTCTATTGTCATACTTTACATACTACATATTTGATTTGGTCGGTAATCACAGTGAGTTAATTAACTGGTAATCGGTAAAAGGCACAGACAATTTAATAGTTTATGTTATTGAGCTGCAGAATTTATTGAAATTTTTTTGAGTGTCACATCTTTGTATTTAGGACTATAGGATAATTGATCTAACTGATTCATCCCCCTCTCAGTTATTCTAACAGACACGGGGGGATGAATAGGTACATTCATTTTCTCCTCCCCCTTCACTTATGCATACATGCACTTTGATGGGTGATAGCTTTTAGGATCCCTCTATTGAACTCTTAAATAGTTCAGGGGGGGGGGGGGGTGTTGATCTTTGTAGCTCTTTCTTGGATCCCTCTATCAAACTCTTAACAGTTTGGGGGGTCTAATCCTTGTCACCCTTTCTTTTAGATATCTATTTCACCTTGAAGTTATAAGTGATACATCCTTTCATAATTATCTATTTTATTATCTTACAAGAGTCAACACTCTTTGCTAAGTTTGTGGAATACATTTTTGCTTAAGGATATCTCCTTGTGGATGGAAGTAGGTATCCTTCTTTCTCTTCTTTATCATGTCTACTATGTACCATAATAAGGAGGGGGACATACATATGGCCTCCCTTGTACTATAGCTATGCATTTATGTTTTTATTTTAACCTTTTTTGTTTTTTCAGTATGCTAAATCCTGAACAGGGTGTAAGTGAGACAAATATCCATCCCTAGAATACGCATTTATTTACATATAATATGCTAAATCTTGAACAAGGTGTAAGTGGGATAAATCTCCATCCTTTGGATAGGCATTTACAAATATACACCATGGTGATATGAGTACATTGATTCATGAGTGCTCAAATCCATTAGAAGATGCACTACATACATACACAAAGCCACTAGAAGGTGCACAGTTTATGGGTTTGACTACTAGGCACACCCACCTATTAGGTCTCCTCTTCTTTTGTGATTCATAGCGAGGACATATTATTGAGTGAGGTAATCACCTCTCTCTCTCTCTCTCATGATAGTAGGACTAGATCATGAGGGTATGTTATCTATGATGTTACTTTTGTCTTTTCTATGTGATCATTTATTCTCTTGCGATATAATTCCAAACATGATATTAGTGTATGAGATGTTTTCTGATCAAGGTCTCTTTCACTAGTTGATTTGGGTTTGTTTTAGTACTAACCCCTTTTGTGTCTTTCATTTTGGTTTTTCCTTTTTTCTTTATTTATGTGCCCTTATGCATGGGTGTGGAGTTAGGATCCTTGGTTTGGGGGCTTATGTCCTTTAACTAAGTGATGTTCTATCCTTGTGATTCACCAAAGTCTTTCTTCTCTTCCTTTACCGTGAGTATACCTAGTCCCATACTCCCACTAAAGTGGGGGATAGATATATCATCTAAAAATGGAAGAACCCATGAAAGACCTTTTATCCCTCCTTAATGGGATCTTTTGGGCCCCTTTTAGATGTCTCTTTAATATTTGGATATCCTCCTAGGTTCTGGTGCCTTATGTTCTCTTGTTATATTCTTTTCCCCGCTTCTTTTTCCCATTTTCCAAGACCTCAAGACAATACTAGGGGACCCTAACCTTTAGGTCTAGGCTGAATTTTGGCCCTGACCTTGTGGGTCACCCTTTTCAGGATCCCAAACTCTTTCAGAATTTTAATTTTCTCCCACTTTCTGGTCATCCCTTCTCAATTTTGAAGACAAAATTGGGTATAAATAGAGGCCTTCCCTCTTCATTTCGGGGATGGAATAATATCAATTCAATCCACAAGTGTTAATATTTCACACTTTCAAGTTAATTCATGCTCTCACAAGATCTCAAGGTGTCCATCAAAGATCAAGGATTCAAGCTTTCAAGTTTCAAGAAGTTGAAGGAGTTTTGCAAAGACATTCAAAGATCATATCATTCTTGCATCATTTCCCATAGGTCTAGCTTCTTTCTTCAAGGAGATAGTGGATTTGGCCATCAATGAGGGAAGATCTACCTTCATACATTCAAGATCCATTGTCACATCTTCAAGATCTACAATCGTTCCTCCAAGATCTATCATTCTTCTTCAAGGAAAATTTTAAGCATACACATACATTCTGGTTTTGATTTACATTGATTTCCTTTCTAGGTCTTTGGTGTTGAGTCAAGGCTATTGCATTAACATACTTGATTACATCCTAAACAAAATTGCATATTCATTGATTAGTAGTGCTTTATTGTTAGATCTACTTCTACTACTTGCTAGCATTCTCTTTCTTATTGTTTAAAGGTTGAGGTTAGTTCCTAAAGTGGAGTTTGACTGAGGTAAACCCCTCTCCAATAAGACAAAACCCTTTTTATCTTGCAAATCCATATTTACATGCTTTAGGATCTATTTTTGGGAGTTTCTAGAATAGGGCACAGTTGCAGATTCAGAATTAGGAAAGATCAACATAGCAGGTCTACGCCAAATTTTAGCCTAGTCCTGGATCAAGGTCAACCCTAAGTTGGCATAGAATTGAAAAATCGACCTAGTCCAGGAGTAGAATAGTTTTTGGGTTTTGCGGAGCTCGCTATTTCAGTCACGATTCTCAAATTTCAGCCATTTTTTATACGATCTGATAGGGTATTTACAGGTTTGTATTTTCCAAGTTAAGTTATCTTTTTTTCATCATTTCAATACTCTCTTTCATACATCTCCATTTTATCCTTCATTTCCAAAATCCTCTCTTTGTGGAGCTAAGAGAGAAGTTAATCCAAGAAATTTGCCCCTTTGTGAAGGTTACAAATTGACACTTTCTCTTGTGTTAATTAGGACTCCTTTGGTGGTGGAATCTCCATTTGTTATAGGGTGGATCTCATTTCTCCCTATACGGGTATAATCAAATTATAAACAAATACCATAAAAAATAAACAATATCTTAATAACCGTACACAAACTAACAAACCAAAACTAAGTCACAATATGATTTAATTTTCCTACAACCCCTTTTATTACATCATTCTCTAAGAGGGGAAAGATAGACCACTTTTATAAGCTCATAAAAATCATAAGATATGAGTATGGACATGCACATCTACTCAATGTAAGCAATAGTAGTATAAGTATCACTAGGATTTCTTCAGTAGGATTGACCATATTGGTCTTTTATCCAAGGATAAAGGCAAAAACATCTATCCATGGAACCAAAGATAGAGACTAACACATGTATATGAGTTGGTCTAATGAGTTTGAATAGGGATTGTAAACACCTAGGATTGATTACTTACATTTGGTCAATTTATCCTTATTATTTTCTTATTCTAAACAATTATATTAATTAAATAATTTATTATTATTTATTTATCTTTATTCCTCCATTTTCTACTCTATTACCTAAGGTAATTAATTTACCTATCCAATGCTACCTTTTAGCGCTTCATTTATTCTATTAAATGAATATCCTTATTTATATAATTAAATTCATCTTTTCTCCTTTCCTCTAATTTTGAATTAAAAATAACTCAAAAATATTATTTTCTCTCATCTATTTGCATCCTCCATCACATCACATCAAGCACATGGATTTGTCCTTACAACTACTCAAAAGTGAATTTATAATTTATTTAATTCTCTCATCTATCCTCAACCATAGATCTTCATTAATTAATCTTGGTCATTTATCCGATCTCATCTAACATCATATCAAATAGCATACCTATATTTAAATAAATCTATGTAGAAGACACCAAGAGATATCATTATATCTATTTTATTTATCCATTATTAATGTACAATGAGAAATGGGATGCAAGGGGGATTGACCATATTTCCTATTGGACGATCAGAAGGAAGATGACTCAATATGATTAAGTAGGACTTAAGTGTTAATTGAGTAAAATAACCCTTCACTATAATTATTAGGATGAGTTGGATTTAAGGGGATATGATAGGATGGTACAAATAGGAAAAAATGACAACTTTCAACAAACAAAGATTGAGCAAAAAAATAGACAACAACTTGTAAGTACTTGAAACAATAACCAAAATGCTATATTAACCTGTGGTTTGAATTTGAAGCTGAATTGCAGGGTATAGATTTCTTTGGGCATTTTGTTCTTAGGTACATATCACCTTATCCATTCTATACCATGTGCTTTTATCTAAAACTTTCACGGATAGCTTGTTAGATCTTACACTTTTTTTAATTAAGTCCCAATAAATTTCCCTCGTGTTCCTACACATAGAAAAATGAGGATAATGTTGTGGAAATGGGTTTTCCTCAGTCAAACCCTAGTTTGGAATCAACCTTGAAATTAAATAAAGTAAATTAAAGGTTGTTGTCATATAGTAGAGGCTAGATCCAAAAAATAAAGTATATCATACCTTGGCAATGCAAATATTTCTTTGAATGCAATCAAATATGTTTGTGCAATAGCTTTGACTTAACTCAAAAACCCAAAAGGAAATCATGAAAGGCAAGACCTTGTGTAATTAATGTTGTAGTTTTCCACAATGTTTGATTGAGAAGAAGAAAGACTTTAAGACTCTAATGAATGTATACACTATGATCTCCTTCCTTGATGGTAGACTCATTTTCTTGGCACTAAATGAGGGAAAGAAGCTTTATCTATGGAAAATATTGCCTTGAAGACAACTTCAATGCTTTAAATCTTGGTTAAGAATGCTAGGATGAAAAATATTGATTGTGAATGCTTTAGAATGAATGTCTATATCAAAATGAGGATAGATATGGTGCTTATATACCTTTCACAATATTTTGAGATTTAAAAATTGAAGGAGGCTAACATGAATTATAATATATTTCTAAAATGTTGCAACGAGCCCCCAATTTGAATTTGGGACCAAACCTTAAGGTACAGATCACCCAAGGCAATCTATACCCACCAATCAAGCTCAGATAAAATCATGGGTCCTATATAACATGGGTATTATAGATTATGAAGCATAGCTAATTTTGAGGTCATGAAAAAACATAAAGGCCACAAAAATGGCAACATAGGTCCTGTGTTGGCTAATAAATGATTGAAAGAGAGAAATAATAAAGGATTTGGTGTATGAGCACCTAGTAACAAAGGAAAAATTTAAGTACAATGATTAATGTCACAAGTTTATTGATTCTATGTTGGTTTATGAGGTCATTTTAATGTATCATGAGTCATTTCAAATCATTGTAAGTCATTTTGAAAACAATGTAAGCCATTTTTGCAAACTATCCCAATAGGGTCCTAGTAGGGTCAAAGTGGTCAAAATGTGTTTGAAAACACAAGTAAGGGTAAATTGGATGTAAATTTTCATGTTTGGCCCATCTTAAGGTGTTTAGAGCATCCACACAAGTTTTTACTAAGTTTGAAGTTCAATTGCAAAAGTTGTCAATCTTGACATAAAAATGTTGTCAAGAAAAAATGCATTAAATTGTTTTCATTACAACAAAAGAGTTGTTAAGAGGGTCATTTCGGTTCAATGGTGGTTAAATCAATTTTAGGACTAAAAAAACATTATAAAAATCCATGTAATGGTCATGGGTTGGTCAGTAGGCAAGTTGGAGGAAAGTTTTGTAGTGTTGCATCTTCCATTCCTTTGACTGTCATACAAATATTGCAGTTTAGATGACAGTCATGAAGTTTGGTATCAAATTTGAATGTAATTTTGCATGAAAATACATAGGATATGCAATGGAGGAAGGGTACAACATGAATTAATGGCTCTTTGTATTTTATTTGGAAGGTTCAATGGATAAGAGTTTTGTTTTGTTCAAGTTTCTTAACTTTCCTTTGCAACAGTCACATTATTTGTTGCTTTAATGCATATTTAACTTAGTAAATAGATTGGAGGAACCTTGTAATAAGATGGAACATTTATAATAATGAATTTTAATTCTTTTGGATCAATTTAGAGAAACTTCCATGAGTTGTGGTAAGATACTTAATGGATTTTCATAAAAGTGCTTTCAAACTCTCAATAACAGAGTTAGTCACAAGGGTTTGTAAATGTCTCAAGTTTTAACCATTGTAAAAATATGGTTCTTGGATATTTGAAAAGTATATTCAATATTATTTAAAATTTATTTTGTCTTGTGTGATTTTATTTTATCTTCATTGAGAAAATAGATGCCCTAGACGGACTGTATATGTGCAATTCTTCTTGTTTTATGAAAATCAAAAGACTCGCAATAAAATAATCATAACTCCTAATTTGATTGTTGGATCATTATGTTTTTTGTATATGTTGTTTTTATCCTAGTTGTATGAATTCTCACTAGAGAGATTGGCCAAATAATGTCAGGTATGAAAGTTATGAGAAACAAAGTGTTTTACTATTAAAAGTTGCAGAATGATTTTCTAATGAAAGTTGCTTGTCAAGTTAATGTTTGTGATCAGATTTATGTGGGGTTTTTAATGGGTTGAATGGTGGATGTTATGACCTAATTTATCTTATTATTATTGTGATCATATTATCTTTAATGACTGATTAAACTATAGTTAATATTGTACTAATATGGACAATGAGTTCTATATGTGAGCAGCATGGTGCACTAAGATGTGATCAATGCACATGACTTTGGGAGATGAAAGGTATGGTTTCTTGGTTATTTTCAAAATTAAGTATGGATGAGATGTGAAGGGTAAAAGTTCAAATGTATATTCAAATGATATTTGGTATTATTATTAGGCCTAATAGGTCTCAAGTACTAGTTGTAGTATGAACTTTTGATGTGATGTGTATATTCCTTGGAAGTACTACATTAAGATGTTAAGGTACGTGGTTGAATTCCTTGATAAGGATATTGGCTGAATACTATAATGGTTAAAGGTTCCTAATGAATACTTGGTAATAGTTATGTGATTTGGGTGAAGGATATTGGTTGAGTGACAATGCCTCTAATACATGAATATGTTGATGTTTGGATCAATATGATCCTAAGGTAGTTGGTTCTCCATGATGCTCTGCATCAGGATCACACCTAGACATAAGGGCTCACATCAATTTTGGATGAAATTAAAATAACATAAAACCTATATTTGAATTTAGGTGCTCATGAAGTGCTATATGAAGTCCTATTATGCATGTTAAAATGAAAACACACTAAGGTGGGTGTTAAACAATCATAAAATTGTACATACTAATAAGATGATTACAATTTACAATGGTAAATTTAGCCCCCATTTTAATGGGACTATGAGATTACCTCATTCTCTTGATAAATGAAATGAGAGAGAAGAGAAAGAGGGATAAATGATCATGGGAAAAATGCAAAGAGATAAGACATCACTAAGCTCAAGGAAGAAATACCCCAAACAAAGGATCTCAACTTAGACAGCCATGTGCAAGGGCCAAAAAAAAATGAACAAGCAAAAGACAACTAACAAAAAGAAAAAAAATTACAAACAAAAGGGGTTAGTACTAAAATAAAACTCCAAATCAACTAGCTGAAGAGACCTCGATCAAGAAAACCTCCCAACCACTAGCATCAAATTTGAAAATCTATTTCAAAATCACAAGTGGTCACATGGAAAGGGAAAGAGAATACACTTCAAAAAAGACAACACTCCATGATCTAACCACTAGAAAAGATATGAGAGCATTGAAGAAAGAGAGAAACCATGAATCCAATGGTCTAGTAAGTAGTGTTGTAATAGGTGATCCATGGAGATGAAAAAGAGGAAATAGTAGAAAGGCTAGCAATCTATATTATGATAACTCCACTCATCCCATGAGAGTGAAAAGGATAATCTATGTTCTAGAAAGGTGCATTATGATAGTCAACTCTACCTTGGAAAAAAATGATTTGTGCATAGGGTGGCTTATGAGATTAGTCCTACAAAAAGCATAGTCTTCATGTGGATTCATAAAAGTGATTAGTTTAAGGATCAATAAAAGTGGTTAGTCTAAAGACCAATAAAAGTGGTTAATCTAAGGACCAAAAAGAATGGTTAGTATAAGTACCAACAAAATAAATTTTTGGAGTTGATGAGAAAACAACCCACAACTCCCAAGAACACCGACATGCAAACACCTATCATAGAAAGAGAGAAGGAAAAACTATGGAGGCCTGAACGCAAGGATCCATGAAAGAATAGACATTCTTGATGTGAAATTTTTTTTAGCAATCAAATAAAAATGAATGTATATGAAAACAAAGGAGATCAATCCTTATAAAGGAGATCTAAAACCCTAAAAGGGTGGAGAAACCTAGGTTGCATTATAATAATTAATAAAGTAATTAATTATTATATGCCAAAGTTTAGCTTAAGTAATAAAGAGATAATAAGTGACTTAGTAATTAAATCAACATGATTTAATTAATAAGTAAAATGACTTATTACTCTAACACCCCCCTTAAGATGAACTTTGGGAGTAGCTAAAAATTTAGAAAAAACAAAGTAAAAGCAAATGGGTCTGACAATAAAAGGCCTAATTAGGTACCCAAGTACAAAAGAGAGTCTCTATAAAGAGGAGAAATAGAGAAAACCGCATGGGAAAAAATCTACTCCAAAGAGAGACGAAGACTAGTCTAAAGGACTGAAGAAGCCTCCAAAACTAGGGAATGTTTCAAAAAATAGGAACAAGGATGAACATGTAGAACATCACTAAAGCAAGAAGTTGCAAACTTTGTTAAGAAGTAACTATTAATCTTAAGATCCTCCACTGAAATAGAACATGATCAAGTAGAGAAGACTAGAATCTGCATGAGTGCCATCAAAAGAAACTACTCGAATCAGGAAAACAACTGAACTCGAAGATACAAAAGACTATAATCTACACGAGTGACATCAAAAGATATTGTTCGAATCAGGAGGCAAACACCTGAACTTGAAGATATAGATGGCATAAAAATGCCAAAGTCTGAAGAGTTGATCAATCAAAGATGGAGGAGTGCCTCCATAAACAGGAAAGAAAGAGAGTCCATATGGTAAATGATCCATCTCACCAGAATGCATAGGTACCCAGCCACTGCATCCACCTAGTACATTGGAAAAAATACTGAATACATAGCTCACACTATCAAACCAAGGAAGCATAAGAACCAATAGTAGAAACCCCCCTATAATGTTGACAAGGGAGAGGTGACTGGTACACTGAAAAGGATGTCCAATATGAACTGCATGATGAATAACCAAGAACATCAAAGGTGCAGAGAGAGTACAAACACAAATAAACACATCCTGAGGCTAATGTCGTTGGAGGAATTCTCACTAACAAAGGTAGATGGAAAACAAAGGCAAACATCAAACCCCCCATGGCAATTTATAATTGAGTGCGAGTACAAAAAGAAAAAACATGTGCAAGATCCCATACATGCAATAGAATGACACTTTATCTCAATGTGTGTGCATAAAAGATTGCTACAAAATGATGTATACAATACTCAAAGAAGAGAAAAGGGCTCTTGAAACAAAAGAACAACCAAAGAAGAGTCATTCCACAAAAAGAAGAGATCTCGAGGCCTGGAACATCTAAGATATTTACTAGAGTGCACAAATGAAAAAAAACTAAATAAAATATATCTGGAGCAGAATCTGGAAAAATGACTCATAGCACTGGAAAGTTCACAGAACAATCTTTCCAACAATATATCGATTTCCCCAAATAGAGTCTGGATGCGCAAGATATGGCTCCCAGAGTGCAAAAATGAACTTCTGGTTTTGACAGAAAACAACATCATTAAAAAATAAAAATTAAAAATTAAAACCTCCAGATCTGGATAGAGCTTGGAAAGAGCTTTCCAATAATATCTCGTTTGCCCGATTTCGACACTGTATGCTCAACTTAAAAAACCACAAGCTGCTCTTTATAAAAAAGAATCAAAAGGATTGATGGGTTGATGGTCATCAAATTTTGCATGTGGATGATGATGTTAGTACCTACACATGTAGTGTACTTCCAAAAAAAGTACGCATGCTTTTTAAAAAAAAGGCATTGCGTGCTTTTTTAAAAAAAAAGTTTTAGGAAAAACTTTTGTTAAAAAAAGATAAAGTTAAAAAACTTTATTATAAACCCTTTTTTTGGTGGTTTTTTTTTCTCACATAGCTCAGGAAGCGTGATAGGGTCGTACGACCTTGGTACAATAAAAAAAATTGCCCCAAAATGCAAAGTTATCCAAATTAGATAAATTTTATATGGAAATAAGGGTTTTTGGGTGCTCTGAATGCAACAATGAGGTCTATTTGAGCCCAAAGTGACCAGAAAAAGAGGTCCCCTAGATCCAACAAGAAAATCCTCTAAAAAATACAGATCTAACAAACTAGGGCGAATCTCTCAAGAAGAGGACAGGGGCATGAAGATTTGAAGCTTCGATACCATGTTGGAGTTAATGAGAAAACAACCCATAGCTCCCAAGAACACCTGCATGGAAACACCTGTCACAGAAAGAGAGAATCCAAAGCTATGGAGGCCTAAACACAAGGATCCATGAAAGAGGAGACATTCTTGATGTGCAAAAATAAAAATTGTAATCAAATAAAAATGAATGTATATGAAAACAAAGGAGATTAATCCTGATAAAGGAGATCTGAAACCCTAAAAGGGTGGAGAAGCCTAGATTGCATTATAATAAGTAATAAAGTAATTAATTAGTATATGCCAAATTTTATCTTAAGTAATAAATAGATAATAAGTGAACAACATCAGATTTCCACAATCCATTAGTAATGTAGACAGATTTCTAGATTCAATCGTGTAAGTATTTTTAGCATCAACGTTTCGGATCACACTCTGTGATCCATCATCAGGATGAGAAATGCAAGGATGGAAAATAAAAATGCAGACTTAGCCTAACACAAGGGCAAAATAAAGGTAAGGGGAAGAGTGCACACGCAGACCAATGAAGAGAAGAGAGGAGAAAAAAGGGGGCCCAAGAAGAACATAAAAATAAGAAAAAACCCAAGGAATGAGCTTGCAGAATAGATAATGTAAGCAAATACAGAGATTAAACATACACCAATAAGGCAATTAATTAATGAAATAGAGTGTGTATTACAAATATGAAATTATGACAAGCGACCGATTAACAAATGAAGCAATAACTGAACATAAAAAGAAAGAAAAATAAAAAGGACCAAGTGCCTATATATATATATATATATATATATATATATATATATATATGTATGTATGTATGTATGTATGATGTATGTATGTATGTATGTATGTATGTATGTATGTATGTATGTATGTATCTGTATATGTATATGTATATGTATATGTATATGTATATGTATATGTATATGTATATGTATATGTATATGTATC